>PVJX010015424.1:0-42509 GCA_004027295.1 Dolichotis patagonum | reverse complement strand
CATATATATTTAAGATTGTTATCTCTTCCTCTTGAAGTTTTCCCCTAACTAGTATGTAGTGACCTTCTTTATCTCTTTGGATCATTCTTGGTTTGAAGTTCACATTGTCTGCAAACAGGATTGCTACTCCTGCTTTTTTTTGGCTTCCTGTTGCATGAAGTATTTTTTCCATCCTTTGAGTTTCAGTCTATGAGTGTCCTTTTGGGTAAGATGGTTTTCTTGTAGACATCATATGGTTGGATGTTGTTTCTTGATCCATTCTGCCAGTCTGTTTCTTTTGATTGGTGAGTTGAGGCCATTTACATTAATGGTTACAACTGTTGTATATTGGTTTATTGTTGACATGTTATCTTTCTGCTGTTGTGTCTTTAGCTTCCCATTCTATTTAATTGTCTGCTTGATTGGTGGTTTTATCCTATGTGTATTTAGAATGTCTTTCAGTATTCTTTGTAAGGTTGGTTTGGTGTTAATGAAGTTTTTCTGCTGTTCTTTGTCATGGAAGTATCTTATTTTTCCATCCATTTTGAAGGACAGTTTTGCAGGGTATGTCAGTCTGGGTTGGAAGTGGTTTTCCTTTAGGATCTGAAATACTTCACTCCATGCTCTTCTTGACCTCATTGTTTGTGTTGAGAAGTCTGCTGTGATTCTGATAGGTTTTCCTTTATAGGTGATCTGTCTTTTCTCTCTAACAGCTTTTAGTATTCTGTTCTTATGGTGGGTTTCTGGGATTGTGATTATTATGTGCTGGGTGTAGTTTTATTTTGGTTATGGCTATTTGGAGTTCTATATGCTTCACTAATCCAAATGTCAGTTTCCATTCTCATATTTGGGAAGTTTTCAGCTATTACTTCTGTAAACATCCTCTTGATATCATTTGGGCTGTCCCCTTCTTTTTCATTTATTGCTATTAATCTTATGTTATTTTTCTTTGCATCACCTTGTAGCTGTTGAATTGTTATTTCCTGATTCTTTGTTATTTTTAAAAGATCTTTCCTTTCCTGTTCACTAGCTCAGATCTTATCTTTGAGGTCTGAAATTCTCACTTTCATTGAGGTGGTTTTTACAGCTTTCAATAGCATTTTTGATTTTCTGTATATCTCTTTGAATCTGCTTTATGTATGCTGCTTGTTTCTTATAGTGTTATTTCAGGGATTATATCTGTTTGCTTTGTTCCTCTAACTTTTTAGCTGTGTCTTCACTAGATGTGTTCACTATTTCTTTCACTACTTTTATCCTTTCTTCTTTTGCTTGGGCAATTGTTTCTAATTTGAATTTCTCCATAGCTTCCCCTAGTTGCTTCTTTATTTCAGTTGATATCATTTCTGTCATTTCAGGTGTATGGCTTCTATTTTCTTCTATGTACATGGCTCAAAGTCTTTCTTGGGTTGGGCTGGTGATTTGAGCCGGCCTTTTGGTCTTTCCTTTTGTCATTTTCTTTATTTCCTTGGTTTGAGTGGTGTTCCAAAGCTTCCTCTGGGTGTGTTGCAAATCTCCTACTGCGCCCTCAGCTACTGGAGCAGTCTCAGCTCCTCTGCAGGTACTTGGCTCCCTAAATTGAGAGGAAGAAGCAGGGTGTGGAGAACTGGGGCCAGTAGAATGCCCAGTGCACAATCCCCTGTCCCAGGGGTGTGGATATGAACTCAGCAGCTGGCAGTGCTGGTCTCAAGCTGTCCCCAGGCTAGCCCAATTAAGCTCAGAGTCCTCGTGCAAGGTTCCTGCTTCCTGGACTAAGACAAGGTCACTGAGTGTGGTTGACTGAGGCCCTGCAATCTGCTGGACCCAGTCCAGCATACCAGTAGCCCCCCAGAAACTCAAAAGCTGGAACATAGGTCTCCAACTTTCCCCAGGTCACCAGAGCCTACCTGGGGCAAACTCTACCTCTCTGCAGATTCTTGGCTCTCTTAATTGAGTTGCAGAAGCTAGGCATGGAGAGCTAGTGCTGGCAGAGCCCCAGGGCACAATCCCCTGTCCTAGGGGTGTGGATATGAACTCAGTAGCTGGCAGTGCTGGTCTCAAGCTGTCCCCAGGCTATCCAAATTGAGCCCAGAGTCCTCATGCAAGGTTCCTGCCTCCTGGACTGAAACAAGGCCACTGAGCATGGTTGACTGAGGCCCTGCAATCTGCTGGACCCAGTCCAGCATCCCTGTAGCTCCCCAGAAATTCAAAAGCCGGAATGTAGGTCTCCAACTTTCCCTAGGTCACCAGAACTCACCTGGGGCAAACTCCATCCCTTTGCAGATTCTTGGCTCTCTTAATTGAGATGCAGAAGCTGGGCGTGGAGAACTGGCACCGGCAGAGCCACAGGGCATAATCCCCTGCCCTAGGGTTGTGGATATGGGTGAAGCAGTTTCAGTAACAGGAAGTGCTGTCCAGCCAACATTTGTAGCTTCTGTAAAGGGAGTGCAGATTAAAGAAGTGGCAATCCCAGGGGATTCTACAATGGTTGTAGCACATCTGCTCAATTCTGATGGTTATCTTATTAAGAGGAATTAAATGTTGCCTATCCACATGAGGATGAGATGATGCAGCTGGTGGAATGTGAGGACATGTTGTGGGAAGTAAGATATAAGAGGTGGGTGTTTGTAGTTTAACAAAAGGGGCCAAAAGCATCTTAGAGTCTGAAGCTTAGAAGGTAAAGATGATCTTGTTTAAATATCCTTCTGGAATTTTATTTTTGACTTCTAAACTTTTTTTTCCTTTTTACCATACAATCAGATATCTTTGTTCTGTATATATTTTACACTAGGAAACTTGTTATCTGGCATTTCAGAACATGAAGTCTACTTTTAAATATTTCACATGAAGGCTGAGAATGTAGCTTAATGGTAGTACACTTCCTACAATACATGAAGCCCTGAGTTCAATTTCTAGCACTAAAAACTCAAAAACTAAATGGAATGATAAAACCCCAGGAAGCCAGTGATAGAAAATGAGAGAATATCAATTTTTTATTTTTGGTTAACATGGCCAGAAAACTCTTGGGAGCAATATGAGGATGATAGAAATTGGGTTTAGTGCCAAGTATGAACTCCTTACCAATGTCAATATATGCTGCATTTACTTATACTCAATTAAGTTTCTTTGATAATAAGAAATACAAATATGAGACAAAAGGAAGATGTGGGGTGAGAACATAATGGTTTATGGACTCTTAAGAACCATGAAGTATAGGCAGACAACAGAGGCTGAAACTAGAAATTTTGAAACCAGGATTATAGAGCTCATGATATTTTCCTCCAGGTGTCTTCATTACTCTATACTTTATTCCAAATAGCTTCCCATGCCACTCTCTCTTTCCTTACTGCTTCTCCATAGTTTTTGTCCCTCGTGTCACTGCCTCCACTCCTGGATGCATCTGAACTTACCTCTTAACTGCCTACTGAAGAACTATCTTCTCTGTGTCTCTTAGCTCTGAGTTGGGAAAATAATTACTTTGGCACATTCCCCTTTGGATTGACTCTCCTTGAGTCAAATGACAAGTCTGTTTCAGTCAACCACAGCTTAGGGCATGAGTAGGTAGAGACAGTCTTTAAAAAGCATACAGAAAAGGAAGATTAAAATGTGTATATAGGAATATCACCTTAAACCAAAGAAAGGATTAATACCTAGTTATGAGAGTTTGCCCTTCAGAAAGGAAGGAGAATTTAAACAAGGTCCTTCAAATCTTATCTTACAGGTCTCTACCTCCTCTACATACTTTCACCCTAGAAAAATTCTCTTCTTTATGACAACCCACCCTTTTCTTATCTAATTGCTCATCTTCACTTTGCTTTGAACATTTCTTCATTTATTCTGTCCACAAAGCTGTTTTCTTTCCTCTCCTTATTATAATTTATTGTCAGAATATTGCAAAGTATTTTTTAAAAAATGCCCTCAATGTATTGTATTCTCTCTCTCTCTCTCTCTCTCTATATATATATATATATATATATACATATACATATACATATACATATACATATACATATATATGCATATGTATATATATATATTTTTACACAGAAAAATCAGAATTATTTTCTTATGTCATGTCTTATCTTTCAGCCTGGAGTATAGAGTAGAATGACAAATGAGAAACAATCATTTTACACATCCTGGTAAAATAAATCTGCTCCAGTGATTAGATCTCCATTTTGATATATGCTGCAGTGTCTTGAGAAATGTACTAGTAAGGCTTGATTTCAAAGAGAGTGCAAATTTTCAGTGTAGGAATACACAGAGGAGGCTAAAGCCTATGTAAAGCAATGCAAAGGTGTGCCTTCTAGAGCAGATGGTCTTACACCGGTGAATCCATTAACCTAGGATTAACTAGAGTTGCACTCTGTGGGTGTTTGATTTAATGTTCTCTTTGAGTCTGGCCTGTGTTAAAGACACTGGATCTCTGATTTAACATTCATTTCTACCACTGGTGGTATCATTATTCGCTGTTAAGTTTGTTGAAGCATTAATATGCATTAGCTGTCTCCCAGGTGGAGACATGGCATGATACCTATAAATTATTGAACTTGAGGAAGACGAGCTTGATTCAAAAATTAATTTGAGTAAACTTTGCTTGTTTATAGAGTAACTTATATAAGTGGAATGCCGGTTATCATCTAATGTGAATAAGAATTAACATGCAATGCTTTGTCTAGAAAATTTCTCTCCCTGTCTTTTCAGCACCATGTTCCTCTCTGAGTGGAGAGGCAGAACAGTGTCAAGGCTGAGAACACGGCACCTTTTTCTCTGGTACCGACTCAGTCACTTACCAATAGCATGACCTTGAGATAATTATTTAATCAATAATCTAATTTGTAAACGAAAAATGTAAAAGACCTATGTACTGAAAATTATACTATGTTAAAAAAAGAGGTTGAAGAGGATGTTAGAAAATGGAAAGATGCTCCATGCTCTTGGCTAGGAAGAACCAACATCGTGAAAATGGCCAATCTCCCTAAACTGTTATACAGATTTAATGCAATACCAATCAAAATACCATTGACATACCTTACAAATCTAGAGAAAACACTCCTAAAATTCATTTGGAACCAGAAGAAACCTAGAATAGCAAAGGCAATTCTGGGCAATAAATGCAAGGCAGGAGGCATCTCAATTCCTGACTTGAAACTGTACTACAAAGCCACAGTGATAAAATCAGCATGGTACTGGCAAAGAAATAGACTTGAGGACCAATGGAACAGATTAGAAGATACAAATATAGGTACAAAGACACTCAGCCACCTGATATTTGACAAAGAGGCTAAACATGTTCACTGAAGGAAGGATAGCCTCTTTAATAAATGGTGTTGGAAAAATTGGCTCTCCACATGCAAAAACTAGATCCATGCCTATCACCATGCACAAAATTAAAGTCTAAATGGATCAAAGACCTAAACATTAAAACAGAAACACTAAATCTACTAGAAGATAAGGTAGGCAGAAGTCTTGGAGACATAGGGGTAGGCAGAGATTTCATGAACAAAATGTGAACTGTGTGGGAAACACTTCAGAGAATCAAGAACTGGGATCTTATATTATTGAAAAGTTTCTGCACTTCAAAAGAAATCACCAGCAGAGTGAAAAGAAAACCCACAGAATGGAAAGAATTTTAGCCATCAACCCCTGAGACAAAGGACTTATATCAAGAACATATAAAGAATTGAAAAACATCAAGCCCCCCAAATTGAAAGACCCTCTCCAAAAATGGGCATCTGAGATGAACACACAGTTCTCAGATGAAGATATATAAATGGCAAATAAATACATCAAGAAATGTTCACCATCACTGGTCATTCGAGAAATGCAGATTAAAACAACATTGAGATTTCATCTTACTCTGGAAAGAATAGCTGCCATCAAGAAATCAACTGATAACAAATGTTGGCAAGGCTGCGGGGAAAAAGGAACACTGCTCCACTGTTGGTGGGAGTGTAGACTGGTGCAACCTCTATGGAAATCAGTTTGGAGAATTCTCAGAAGACTAGGAGTGGAAGCTCCATTCAACCCAGCTATTCCCCTCCTGGGTATTTTCCCAGAAGACCTGAAAAGTTCATATCACAGTGATATATGTATACCTATGTTTATAGCAGCCCAATTTGTAATAGCTAAATCTTAGAAACAACCAAGATGCCCATTAACTGCAGAGTGGATGAAAAAGATGTGGTGTTTTTACACAATGGAATGCTACTCAGCTATAAAAAAGGACAATCTTGAGGCCTTCATAGGGAAATGGAGACAACTTGAGACTATCCTCATTAGTGAAATAAATAAGAATCATATTTATAAATATCACATTTTTTCTCTAGTGTAAAAAGTAATAAGAACTGTAGGAGTAATAAACCAAAAATGTATAATTGCTACTGTAAATAAGAGAGGAAAAGAAAGTGCTCTAAAGGATATAACTATGTGTATGTTTAAGTGTGTAAGATAAATGACCATATTACTGTTTTTGTTAGATTGTTGAGCAGAACTGTTAACAGTCTCACTGTTTGAATGTCTACTTTGTATGCTTTAATTTTGTAACTTGAACAACTACTTCCAATGATGAGAGTATGTAATGTATCAAGTGGTAATTTATTAGTGTTTTTGTTTTTTTTTGTTGTTGTTGCTTTGGTTTTTTTGTTAGTTTGTTTTTGGTTCTTTTATTTTTTTCCCTTTGGAATTCTGTATTGTTGCTACCATTTTTCTATTTTGTCTGGTTGTTTTTTTTTTCTCTTTAAATAAAATTTTTAAAAAATCTAATCTGTAAAGTGGGCATGATGATAGTAATACAGAACTTGGAGGATTGTTATAGGGAATAAATATATTCTTTGTTATTGAAGAGAAAAGCAAGACTCAGAAAGTTAAGTATCTCTCTAGGTTCATAGAGCTGGTAAATGGTTAGGACTGGATTCAAATTTTAGGGTGTCAGTCTTCTAATTCATTCATCTGTGCCATTCTCCACTAGTGCTGCTTTTCAAAACTGCCTATCATGAGAATCATCTGTCAATATTTGTTAAAAACATGGATTCCTAGACCCTGGTGTGGAAATTAAGAACTGGAGCTATCAATAAAGCTCCATGTGCCAAGAGTTGGCAGTGGTGTACCAAAGATTACCCAGCCTCCAGGCTGCCTGAACCTTTCAGCTGCTTGAAGGATTTGTGTGCACGTTGTGTTGGTTTCTGTGTCCTCTTCCCACTCTTGTGATTCTAGCCTCTCTTTTAACCATTCATTTCCTTCCACACAACTTTCCTTATCTTTTCCACCATACCTTTGAGCATGTCACTAAGTCATCTTCTCTCTGAGATTTCTCTGTCTTCAGTGTGCCTGGTCAGTCACTTTGTTCAAGATTTTCTTACTGATGATCTAGCTGTTACAGTTTGTGTCTTGAAGTACCCCAAAGCCTCATGTGGTCATGGAGGACAAGTTTTTCAGAGGTGACTGAATCTAGAATTTGTGATTGATTCAAGGTCTAATGCTGGGACTAAGGGTGTGAGTGATACATCTACCCTGGGCAGGAACATGCATGCAATACAAGGAACAAAAGGAGACCTGCTCTCCTCCTCTTTTCTTGTTGCTTTTGGTATCTTCAACCGCCCCTTTGCCATGCCACTCTCCCTTAGAGTCAGCTGATTATGAACTGAAACCTCTAAAAACTGTGAGCCAAATAAACCTTTCCTTCCTTAACTTTGAGTGTTGGTTATTGTGTCTCTACAGTGAGAGAAAAGTAACTAAGACAGAATTTAATACCAGAGAAGTGTGTTGTTGCTGTGACTATATCTGACCATGTGTTTCAGGAGCCTCTGGGAATGACTTGTGGGAAGAATTTGGAAAGGTTCAGAGATGACAGATGAAAAAGTAGAGCTGAAAAAAAAAACAGAAGAAAAAGTAGAGCTGGAACACCTTAACTTATTTTGTATGGGAGAGTCTAGTCAGATCTCAGAAGACTAGAAGACTGTTATAAATCCTACTGGTAAAGACCAGGGTGATGACCAGGCTCAGAAGGTTTCTGTTCAGAAGAAGGACTGCATTGACCATTGGACTCCAGACAATGGATGTTATGGCTTGGTAGAACGATTGTCTGCATTCTACTCAAGTTCAGAGACTTTACCTAAGATTAAAAGTAAGGGCATCAGACTAGTTAATCTTGCAAAAGGAATTTCAAGGCAGCAGCTGAATGTTGAGGCAGTGGCATGGCCACTGTTGGATGCTTTTCACCAGATTTATGTTCAGACTCAAGAGCAGAGAACCCAACAGAATGATTTAAAGTGTTGTGAGTTTGGTCAGAAAGGAAGCTCCAGTAAAGCTGTGGTCTGTAAAGACAGCAGAGATCTTGATTGCTGAGTAGGAACAAAAGAATAGAAAAAATGGCCTGAAGGTATCATGAGAAGCAGCAGGACTCCACACTTTGTAGTCTCAA
The DNA here is from genome assembly GCA_004027295.1 of Dolichotis patagonum. Lineage (NCBI taxonomy): Eukaryota > Metazoa > Chordata > Mammalia > Rodentia > Caviidae > Dolichotis > Dolichotis patagonum. The sequence continues at coordinate 34,132 of PVJX010015424.1, read as the reverse complement.
AATTGCAAGAGTGAAAGACATTATTTTGAGAAGAAAGCCTCAGGGCACCATGTTCCAGAATGGTGGCAGCATAGAGAATTTGTTCCTCAGAATTGGGTTCAGAGTGTCCAGCACTTGAACCCTACAGTTAAGAGAGAGAAAAACCTGGGTACTGATCCTGCTGGTAGCAGACTATGGCATCATCCACATGGTACTGGTTTTAGGTGCATGAAGAATGCAAAAGTTGTGGGGTCAGGAAGGCTTCTGCTCAGATTTCAGAAGGCTGGGGAGGCCAGGCAATGTGCCCCTTAGAAGGCAGTGCATGAAGTTGTAAGTGTGAAACCAAAGGTGCAGTGGAGATCCATAAGTTTGGAAAACTTGTGGGATCTAAGGAATGTGGTTCTAAGGAAAATGGCAAGGAGGAAGCAGGGTAGGTCTAAGAGAAAAACTAAGGGAGCTATAAGTACTGGAAGTACTATAAGGCTAAAGCCATTCAAGCTTTTTGGAGTTCAGATTTTGTGCCTCAAATTGCCTCAGATGCAGCATATAGAACTAAAAGACAATGTTTGCCCTGCTGCATTTAGACTTGCTTTGGGCCCATTCAATCTTTGTATCCCCCTGTTTGTAACTTCTGGAATGCAAATGTTTATCTTGTGTCATTGAATGTTGGAAGTGTGTAATTTTCTTTTCATTTGCATAAGGGTTCACAGCTAAGTTTGTCTTAAATCTTAGAGGAGACTTAGGACTTGGAGTTTTCAGCAATGCTGAAAACTGTTGCAACTTTGAGAAAACTTAGAGATGAACTAAATGCCTTTTTTGGTAAAGGAATGTACATGAGTCTGGGGGGGGGGCAGAGGCAGAATATTATGGTTTGTGTACAGATGTCTCCCAAAGCCTCATGCAGTTATTGAGGACAAGGTTTTCAGAGTTTATGAATGATTCATGGTCTAATGCTGGAATTAAGGGTGTGAGTACAACATCCACTCTATGGAAGCAGCCTGCACGCAATATAAGATAAGGAAAAAGGCATACTTTCCTTCTCCTCTCTTGTTTTTGGTATCTTCCATTGCCATGAATGGTTTCCTCTCCTTCAAGTCATCCTGCCTTAGCACCAGCTGATTATAGACTGAAACCACTAAAAATCATGAGCTAAATAAACCTTTCCTCCTTTAACTTTGGCTGTTGGGTATTTTGTGTCAATAATAAGAGAAAGTAAACAAGATACTAGCCTCTATATTTGAACTCACTTTTATCTTCCTCCAGTCAATCTCCTGTTTTTCATTGCTTTTTTATCAGTTACTTTCCGTTAAGTTTGGCAGGACCATTGGTATGACAGTGCATGACATATTTGTATGTAATATGGTAATGAAAACTTTAGTATGATTTTTTCAGAGTATGTCATAATAAATCCAGTACTATTTATTAATAAATGTACACAGATTTATTATACTTGTGTTAGTATTTTCTTGTTGCTGAGACAAAATATCCAATACTCGAAAGTTAAACTGGGAAAGGATTATTTTAGTCCATAGTTTATAGAAGTTTCAGACCATAATCAGCTGGCTCCAAGGCCGAACAGCATGACAGAGGACTATAGTAGTGGAGAAACAATCATGGCAGGGCAGACAGGAAGCAGCAAGCAGTAAGTTTTCCCTTTATATTCCATCCAGGCTACAAATGTATTTGTTTGTGTCAGCCACACCCAGGATGGGGCTTCTGTTTTCAGTAAATACATTCAGTCACATCCAGAACCACTCTAAACCAATCAGTAGACTGATCCGGTATCATACACCCTTAATCCAGTATCACACACCCATCACTCAGCCATCTCCCAAAAGCCCCACATATGAGCACCTGAGGCTTTAGAGGGACATTTAGATATAAACCATAACAACACATAAAATAATGACTGTCATGTATTGGACTGCAACTGATTACATTTTAATCCAAGGTGCCTGAGTCAAATGAATTCTGCCAATAGTTGGCAGTGCCTTTGTAATTTGTAATGCTGTCTCAATGGCACACTGTTTTGGGGTCTGCATCATCTTCTTCTGGCAATACTTGGACTTGGAACTCTGGGTCATAGGTACAAATTCCAGTCAGTGTCCTATAAGGTTAAAGGAAGAAAGATTGTTCTGGTGAAAAATCCTTGATTTCTGTAATTGTCTATATCAAAGTCAAATGCACTCATTTCTGATATGATAATACATTGATTCAAGAACTTTGGCCAGAAGCTAAGAGCCAAACCTGAGATGCAAAAATGAAGAGTTGTGTGTATAGCTATGGTCTTAAGAAATGATGCTGAAAATCACCAAATTGATTGCATGCTCAGGAAAGGAGAAATAATTGGGCAAATGAAATTTGTTAACTAGTTATTTACACACCAATGTGGATTTTTCTCTTACCAGGCACAAAACTTTTCCAAGTTCAGTTGAAGTTTCCCTAGAAAAGAGAAAATTATACATGTCTGTGAATAAACCATTGGTGTTCTTTTTTCTGTTATCATTAAACATTTCTTGTATTTATCATAACTAAAGCTATGAGTGAGCAAACTTGTGGAACAAACTGCTTTTTTGAGTGTGTATTATGTTTTGGTATTTTGACAATATTTTCATTCAGTATTTTTATAGGCCCTAGATATTTTGACAAAATACTCAGTTTAAACAGTTTTGTTAAATGTTTGCTGAGATGTGATTTAAAGCTTGAGGCCAAGTCCTATTTACTAAGTGTGGGATTTTGAGCAACCAAGTAACTCCAGCCATCTAAGTTCCATTTTTTTCTCACCTATAAAGTGGAATGTCACTTATCTCACTGGGTTATTGAGATACTGAATCATCCCAATATATCCAACAGTCTCTGGCCAACTGGAAGGACCAGTAGCAGTAGATCTATGTGATTGGAAAGGAACAGCTGGTTACTTAGCACTGGTTGAATCTTGTGATTAGATATGCACAGGGAAGCAAAGGCAATTGACTGGAACCTGGAAAATTTGCTATACTTGAATTATGAGGTGAGAGTTTCACTAACACCATAGAGAACAGATGACATCTTGGCTTCTGTCACTGTGTGGTGACTGATGGCCAGGACAACTCTTTAAGAGTGTCCAGGCCAGGGTGATTTCTTGGGGTTTCAACTCCTAGAAAAAGGCTTATAACCTAATCCTTCCCAAATGGTGTTGAAAAGAAAATCCTCTAAAAGCACATTTCTTGGCCCAATCAGTTTGGGAAAGGTTGCATGTGTTATCTGTCTCTCAGAGGTAACCTTATAAATGTTAACTCCAACTAGTTACTTAACTAGAATTAATGAATAAAGTTAAAAGTTTAGCTTTTTAGTATTGCTAGCTACATTTTAAAAGCTTACTAGCCACAGGTGGCTTGCGTCTGCCACATTGGGATGTACATATTTAGAGCATTTCCATCATTGCAGAAGGTTGTATTGGACAGTTTGGGGAAGGCTTGGAGATCTTCTGTGGTAAAGTAACTTATTTACATTTGCTCAGGCCTCAAACATTGTAATACTCAGTAGAGTTACTATTCTGTAAGACACTGTTCAGAAAATATAGTTTGGCATCTTGGGAAAAATGGATTTCTCCACTGGGATATGGTGTATTTAGGTCTTGTTTAGCACCTCCTGTAATTTTACAACTCTTCAATTCCTTTACCTGTTACTTTCAGAGGCATATTTACCTGTGTTTCTGTCCTTGCTGAAAGATTATTTTGTTATTATAAGACATGTTTTACAGTCTGGGAAGCAGCGCTGTGAGTGCACCACTGCCCGACTGGAACAGCCAGACCCCCAGACTCTTCTCGTGCATTGGCTGGGAAACAAGAAGTAGCATATCCTCCACCCCGCAAAGCGACCATCTTATCAGGAGAAACACAGGCTGTGATGATAGCTATGGAGGTGAAATACAATTGGATCCCTGTGGTACTTTGGTGTTTCACTAACATTGCAGTTCTGGGGGCCAGTGGTCTGACCATGGGTTCAGAGGATATTGGTATGCAGTGTGACATTTAGGGGGATCTCCTTCTGAGGATTGCAGCCATTATTGATTGCCTATGGTCTTGTTTTGGAAGTTCTATATTGTTTCCATGGTTTTGTTGGGTTGGGTTTTACTCTCTTTTGTTTTTTTTGACTGTGTCAAATCCAATTGCAGGAGCATCTATTTCAAAGATAGCAAGATACATTATGGTAGCAATTTTGGATTTACTATAGGCCTGTTTTGAAGTCCTTTATTGCATTCACTGCTTTGTTTTTATTTTTGTTGTATTCTGTTCTTTTTGATGTTAACTATGTCCATAGTTATTTGCAGTTGTTTTGAAAACATTCGAGGCATTATGGTAGCTATTGTTGATTTTGTAATGTTTTTAGGCCTGTACCTCTTATACTGGTTTGTTTTGGTTGGTTTTATTCTGTTTTATCCTCTTTAAAATAAAAAAAAATTTAAAAAACATTTTATCATATTTCACATATCTGTGAAACTTGTCAACAATTGATTTTCCCTCAGTTACAGAAACAACTTCAGAGATAGACAGGATCTCAGAGAGTAAATAGTTCTTTATTATATTGGTACATGTTTGCACTGTTTAATAATTACATTTCTCATGGGGAGTTGGCACGTGTACATAACACACCTTAATTCTTTTTTTCTCCCCTTAATTCAGTATTTTAAGAAGAAATTGAAGCCAAGCAAAGTTACATGACTTTCTCAAAGTCATTCAGTTAATAGCCCAGTCCATGTTCCTGCTAACTCCATGCTCCTATTAAGGCTGTTGGTTCACTTCTTCCCAAACTGAAAAAACTAACAATTACTAATGAACTAGGAAGGTGTCGCTAGTAATGTAAATTTTATCTCTTATGTAAAATCTTGTTCATATTTGTAAGAGTGGGCTCTGCATAAGTATATTATGTATTTCTTCACTCATATTTTTGCAGGCTCTGATAGATAGAGCCCAGCAATGAATACATCACCCAGTACTCAATTCCTTCCCACTGCTTTAATAGAAAGCCTTTGATGATTTTCATCAACCAGCCAGTAAGATCTGCATGAGTTTGCATCTGCTTCTGGGCCCACCTGGAGCTCCTTTGATTATAAATTCTAGCTAGAGCCTGCTTTTTATTTTTATTTTTATTTTTTAGCTATATAATATAAAGGGAGGGGAAAATCTCAACCTGTATAATGAAGGGAAAGTTCCACTCTTACTAGTTTATAGAAACGTTTTGACATTTGTTGGAAAAGGTTCATTTCAGAGGTTCAGTCAGATGTACATTTCTATGCCCATCACTGTGGAGAGTAAGATGTCACATGTGTGTACTGTGTGGGCTGTAAAAGGATGATAAACTGTGCATCAGGGTAACGTCCCAGGAAGAACTACCCTGGTAGGGCTGTGATCCAAAATGAATACACTTCCAGTACCTTTGCTAGGATGTCCATGGGAAAACCCCATTAGTCATCTTTGCTAGATGGGGGCTTCTGGAAATCTCTACACAGCTGTTCATGTCTCTATTAATAAAAACATCAAAGCCACAGGGGTTGTGGCCACACATGCCTCAGCTTGCTGACCTTCCAGGCCTGTAAGAATCACAAAGAAGGAAATGAGTGGTAGAGCCTGATCTTTAAATGTTTTGACTTTGGAAATGTGGGAAATATCATGTTCACAATTTCTCTTGGAACAGATCTCCAGACAGTTTTGGATTTTTACAGCAAAGCCCTCTTTGTACTACCCCAGAACTTATCAAGGAGGGGTCCTCCTACTGGTTTTGATAAGCTCCCATACTGTAGAATCACTGTTCTTAAGAAATCATCCATGCTCTCAGATATCATAAGCTTAATGAACAGTTGTACAATGTGTTACTAAAGAGAATGCTGTTGGTATCTTTTTTTGAGCTCACCAAATTCAAACTTTGATGAACTATGTATAGAACTTTGTGTGAATATCCTGATAAAAAACCCCATTACATGGAAAGATGAGAGCTCTGTTTTTCTTTCACCTCTGTCAGTGTCTTTTCCTGTCTTGTTATATGTTAACCAGAGGCAGAGACAATTCTGTCTCAGGATGTGACCTAAAGATACAAGTCACTCAAATCCTGCTTTTCCAGGGGGCACTTCATCAGGAATATCCAGGTGTCAGAGCAAGATCTGGAAGGCCAGCTTCCACCACATACTTTGCTCTATCTCTACTGGCCCCCTGCCCCTGGGTGATGCAGCTGCTGATGGGGTTCATCTTTCTGGATGGATGTGCTCAGTAGGAGCCTGTGTGAGGTTGCCTGAATCAGAGGTTTAGCAGCAGTGGGTATAAAATCTTACCACAGGAGAAGCTCAACCAAAGACAAAAGTTAGGAGACCGGATTTCCTTCTCTGGCTTATTTTTTAACCAGCTGTTGGATCTGGTTATCTTCATGTGTGTCTCTGGGTTTTCCTTTCTTTATCTGTAAAATGAAGGTGGTAGCAAGAATACAGCATGAATGGAATTTACTAAATTCAGTGGCCCCTCAATCATTTTATTCTATGTGTGAACTTCAATATTTGATATTATTGGACGCTTTTTCCTTCTTAAAATGTTAAGGATTTTGAGTTTGGGGCTACTGCTTTCATGTTAGTTCAACAAACATTACTAGGCTAAACATCTTCCTTGGGATTCGGAGTATACATAAGGCATTTTTTGTCTTTGAAGTACTCGTAAGATATGTAAGTATAACATTTTTTCTTTGGTTGCTCCTTCTTTTTATCTCTATTTGCTTCTTTTGTTTTTATTCTACTGTCGATTTTCTTCAAAAGTCTCTAACTTTTGTATATATTCTGTTTGGAAAATAATTTCAAGTTTCAATAATTCTTGGTTTCAACTATGACCAAAATGTCTTGTAATTAGAAAATATTTCTTTTTAACCATGGCTCTTTCTACTGCCTTGAGCTGCATCCTGGTTATTTTTCCTTGGAAATCCCTTAGGGACTTCTAATTAAAAAAGTATAAAACTAAACCCATTTTGCTCTCACCTTCTTCTCTTCTGCTATTAAACATCTACTTCTCTTGACTCTCTTATCTTGACTAAAGGCATTACCATTCAGTCACCTGATTAGACTTGCCAGAATCATCTGCTGCTCCCCTTTCCCAATATCTCTTGACACACAGCCTTTAGAATTCATGTCTGAAATGCTGACCTCTGTTCCCTTCCTATGACTCCTGTCACTCCCCTGGGTAAGGGTTAGCTCTCACTGGAATGCCATTAATTTTCACCTCCCATGTTTTCCATCTCTAGAATCAAGAAGCAAGTCACAATTTATGTCAGCCAGACAGTAGTCATGAGATGGATATTTTAATCTGTTCATGAGTCTGCAAAACCTGGTAGAGGATCCCAGAAACAAAATAAAAGGAGGCATAATTCACCTTCTTGATGTCTTTTGAGTGGAAAGTGCTTTAGAAGACTCAGATTTCGAATGGAAAAAGGGATTATGGATATCTTAACCAGATAAGCAAATTATTGTTCTTGTGTGTTCTCTTCTATATACTTCTATATATAAAAATATAAAAATCATAACAAAATCTGTGTGTCTAAAATATTTCTTTTAGTAGATGTAAAATGGGAATGCCAACTTTTAATAATCATGGTGATATTGTTTAATTGGCAGAATTTTTCTTTCTAAAGACAAATAATGAATGGCGTGATTTGTAAGTGATGACACCCTAGATTTGATAAAACACAAAACTTTCTAACCCACCTTCCCTGGATGGATTGCTCATTTTTAGTCCTCCCTGTCTTCAGTTTCCTTCTGTCTGATTAGTTTTGTTCCACCAGCACATTTAGATCTGATTAGATTATTCCAATACATGGAATTATCTCATACAGCTGAGAGTCTCAAATTCAGGGTACATTAGGGTTATGTTGAAACACAGATTGCTGCACTCCAGCCCTTGAGTTTCTGGTGCAGTATGCTCAAGCTGTGTCTGAAGAATTTGTATTTCTTGTGAACTCTTGGATGCTGTTGATGATTCAAGGGTCACCCTTTGAGCACCACTGACTTTACCCATCAAGTCTGAACTCCTGGATGGCAGTCAAGGCTCTTTGCCCAGGCTGCAGTGGCTCATCTGTGAGCTATTCTACTCTCCAGCATGCCTGGGATTCTCCATTCTCATTCTCATGCATGGCAAGCCCTTTATGATTCTGTGACTTATTTTTTAATACACTGCCCAAGAATTCCTCAACATTATTTGACTTTTAAGCTACAATCGAGTGAATAAATTCTTCAGTAGAAAATAATTCTTTAACTTATCTTTCAAAGAGGTAAATTTCAGGATGTTTATCTATGAATATCAACTTCTAAGACAGCTAAATTTAAATCCTCAAGCTTTTCCAGTAATTAGAAAGATATTCTTCTGGGGCCAACAGGTCATAAAGTTTAACGGGGTTTTCCACTTTTCTGGATTATCAGTTTGGCAATCGTCTCTACCAAAAGCACAGAATTTATTGAGTCAATGGAGCCATCATTGTAATAATTCTAAATATTTATGATACTGTAAATATATATATATATATATATATATATATATATGCCTGTATATATTTATTATATGGTGCTGGAAAGCAATTTAAATCATAACAAACCAAGAAAATCCTTGGTGTTTCAATGTATTTGTAGCTCAGGCTCATAAATAACATAATAAAATAAAAACCATAGGAAATAGAAGAATAGACATAGTGGAAACACAGTGATTATATTTTATTTTACATTTTGCAATGCTGAGGGTCAGACCCAAGAGCTTGCACATGTAGGCAAAGTTTCTACCACTGAGCTAAATCTCCAGAAATGGAAAATAATACATTTGTGTTTTTAAAGCCATAATATTTGTGATGGGACAGATTTTTGCAGCAGCAATAGAGAATTAATATGACTATATGGTTCATTATTTAATAAAAGTAAGAAAATCTTAAGACCTGAAGTAGGAAGGGCTAGATCACCCAAAAGCATGCTGGCAAATTTGCATGATATACAGACATATGGATAGGTATATGCATTTGTGGTTTTTTTTTATTTTAAAGAGAATAAAACAAAAGAGGGCAGAACAAAGTAGATCAGAACAAAACAACATAAGCAACACAGCACTTTACAATAACACAACCGGACATTATCAGTAGCTATCAAAATATCTCTTTCTCTGCTATAGTTGAGCATAGTTTCAAATACATAACATCAAACATAATGAAATAGAATAAAACCATTCAAAAGAATGAAAGAATTACAGGGCATTCTGAACCAAATAACAGAGAATGATCAAAGGCTACTATAATATCTCATTTTCAATAAAAATTTGTTTATACTATTACATATATTAAAATCCCAATAAGACACAACATGATAGAACCGATGGTAATAGCAGAATAGAAGCATGGTAGGACTTCAAATCAAGATGATATTAAATCAGCAATGGCTGCCATAATGTTTTGTTTTCTTCAAAACAGCTGTTCATACCATCACACATAATAAAGTCAAACAAAACAGAATAAAACCACTCCAACTGATGTGCATTTGTGTTTTACAGGGTAATATGTTTGGATTACAAATGTCTTACAAAGGTCAATGTATTAAAACTTTGTCCCCAGTGTGCTACTACAGGGAGGTAGTGGGAAACTTAAGAGGCAGAAACTAGTGGGGTTTTGTCACTGGGGTAATGTCTTCCAATGGGAGAATGAGGGACTCTGGCATTTTTTTTTCTTCCTTTCTTTTTCCATATCCTGGCCACAAAGTGAATTGTTCTGCTCCAACACATGTTCCCTATCATCATGTGCTGCCTCCAATGGGCCAAAGCAACAGGGTCAAAAGAACATGGACTGAAACCTCTAAAACTGTGTGAACATTTTCTCTTACACATTTATTTATCTCAGGTAATTTGTTGCAGCAACAGAAAGTTGATTAGCACATAGCATATGTTCTATTATTGTTTGTTTTGAAGATGAAGGGAAATACCCTCATGGTTTTGTGAAGGAAGCCTGGAGCCCTTGTCCCTTTGCTGCCAAGTAAATGTTAATAGAAGTGAAGAGGCCTCTACATCACGATAGTCACAGGAGCAAAGCTGCCACAGATTTTTCTACATGGTTGTTCTTCTGAATGCTTTTCATTGGCTTCCAAAAACCTGATCAATCTAACAATTGGAGAATTTGACTTTCTTTATCAAAACTGAATTTAATTAGGTAAGTTTCATAAGTTTAAGTCTAAGTGAAAGTTACCGAATGTATTCAGATTTTGTTCTAATACATACTGGAGTCCATGGGTAAAAAGCAAATGTCTAGACTAGCTTTGTAGTAGCCTGCTTCTTTCAGCATCTTTTCAAATTTTTTCTCTAATGGTCTACATTATTCTCTTGCATACATCTTTCAAAAAAGAGTTTAGTGACAGGAGGTCCAACTGCTTTGCTATAGTCATTATGAAATATCTCCATTCTTATTTTGTCAAATTGTAAGACAGTAGAAAACTGGATATGATCAACATAATGAGCCTACTTTTCTCTGGAAGCTCTTTGCACTTCTAGGAGAAGAGAGAAGGTTAATTCTTGTAGCAGAAAATAGATTCCTCTCCACTTACTGTAAGGGAGTTCTACTTGAATTTCCCAATTATGTCACATTTCTCATGAGCTACAAAATCATGTTAACAGTACTGTGCTTAGGAGCTCAGTCTCCAGAATCAGACAATCCTGGGCTCTAATCTTGACTTTTTCTCTGATTATCTGTGTACGCCATTGGGTAAACTGCTGGATCTCTCTAAGCTTCAGTTTCCTTACTTAGGATGGCACTAGAACCATCTATGTTGTTGTGAAAATAAAATGACTTAATGAATGGAAAGCACTTAACATAGAGCTTAATAATTCAATAGATGTTGTTTTAATAAGCACTAGAATATGCTCTAAGTATCATTTATACAAATTTCAGAGATGTTGGATAATCGATATTTTCTGTGTGCTAAAACTGCACAACTTCTCTCTCCCTTCCTTAATATCTGAAGTTTCACTGAACAGAAGGCAGCTATTACTGAAAGGGGTTAACATCTAGTATATGTCTTCTGACAGTGTGAGTCTCTCTGGACATCAGATAGATAGGGTGATGGGGCGCTAGCTGATATCTCAGCATGCCCTAGGATCTATGTGCTCTTCTGTGGAAATCCCCTTTATGCCTACGAAAACTCCATCTATCAAAAATTATCTCCATTTTTGTTTTTTCTCACTTCTCTCCCTATACTTCTGACTCCCTCAGGACACTGGAGCTTTGCTAACTGTTTTTCTCAAGTTTACTTGAGAGAGTTTTTTTCCCCCACTAAACTCAGTGTCCAGAGTTTCTGGAGGCCCTGGAAATTGAAGGCTGGGTGCCATAACGGTCATTGATTTTGATCACTCAGCCCGTACCTTTCTGAGACTTGAGCTGCCAACGATGCTGCATGCTTGTTAGGCTACTCTTAGATCAGCATTGCACTATTTAATAATGAGAAAACGGAACATCCTTAGGAGTTGAAAGCCAGTTACTTAGGTCCATTGCCCCGGAAGTATTTTTGCAGTAGAAACCTGTCTGTAGGAAAACATTTTGAGGATTCCAACACATCTCACATTCACCAATTCCTCTCCCTTTTGTGTTTTTTATGTTCCTTGGACTAGTGGCTGCACCAACAAATTGATATATGGGCCTCATCCTCAATTCCCTTCATCAATACCCACAACACATCTACCTCCAGAAGCCTCCTTGGCTTCATCTCCTCCTCCCTTCTCTGCTGGCACTGTCTTACTGCAGGCCACTGCATCAGTCATGTCACCAGCCATCTTTGTGGACTGGTTTCTCTGCCTCCAGTCTTTCTCCATACAATACAAGCAGAGTCAGCTTTATGAAACACAACGGGGCTTGAATGACACTTGGTGGGTTTCCAGATAAACAGTCCAGTCCAGTGGGACTTATTTTACTGTGTAGTGTAGCACAGTAGGTAAGGCAGGACCTTAGAGTCAGGTACTTGGTTCACAAAATGGCTCCATTACTTATTGACTGTGTGACTAAATACATTGCTTTCCCTTTCTGGTTCTCTCATCTGTAAAACAAGGGTAAGAATATGGTGAAGAAGTATAATACATATAAAGGACTTTTAACAAAGCCTTATATATCCTGAGCTCTCAGAATTGTTGATCGCTATTTACCATAATTGCTGCACAATTAGAGGTTAATGCCTCATTTACCAGCCTGTCCTGACTGTGAGGTTGAGGAAAGACTTGAGTTGCTTAGAAATTCAACTCTCTTTTACATCTGCAATAAAATAGAACTAGAAAACTATCACTTAAATGACAGAAATGACTTGGAATGGGTGTACATGAGAAGAAAGGAGAGGGAGGGAAGACATGGTTGGTATATCATTCTAGCAAAAGATGCAGTGTAGTGGAGCTGTTTGCTCCAGAAGCAAAACCAAAAGTGAATAAGGAATTGAATGTGTTCCGGAACAATGCAAACCAGGAGACTTCTTTCTAAGCTCAGCATGATATTATGGTACCAGACATGTAAAAACTGACATGTATCCTGAGCCACATAGATACTGATATTTTACTCATTTGTCCCCTTTACTTTGTTATATCAGAACTTTGTCACACATTGCTGCTCAGCCTTTTGGTTAAGACCAAGTATAAAACTTCATCATTTGTTCTATGCAGTTGTAAGCAAAGATGCTGTGACTTTTAAAAATTGAACATATAAACAAAGTATAGGAAATGTAGTAAGACTTGAAAGCATAGCTTTATAAAGTTGGTAACACCTCCATTTCAAAGTTTAGACCTAAATAAACTCCTTTTGGTTCCTAAAGAGGATACATTATCTTAATGATCTTTAATTGAGGTTTCCAGAAATCAATACCAAAAATAAAATCCACCTCTGATTTATTGTACCACTTTTGTATATTAGCTAATTGGATAACGCAGTTGCAGCTGTCCTCTCCTAATTATTCATATGAATGGGATCATTCCTTGAAAAATATAGGTCCTCTAATTACCCACTGAAGAAAACTAGACACGGCAGAGGGATAGTCATTTATTATTGGAATAAGGTCAATGGCAGTTAAATATGCACTTTTTTCCAAGTGCAATGGAGTGTATTGATATCTAGTCCATTCTAAATGTCCTGGATCTTCCAGAAGGTTCCTGTCTTTGACATTGTTCCCTATCTGTGATTTTTTCTATTTAAAGCCATATAGTTTATTTTTATTTTTAAAAATTTTTTCATTTTTCATTTTTATTAGTACATATTTGCAGTATATAATGGTTATATCCATTGTGGGGAATATATATATATATATATAACCTTAATTCTTTTTAGTCACCTTCCTCTTTCCTCCCTGATTCTTCTATCTCTTGGCCCCTTTCCCATTGGCAAAAAATCTTTCTTGTTTCCTATTATTAATCATTTATTTTACTCTGTAATTTATTTATGCTTTGGATTTCTTATATTATAGAAGCCATGTGATATTCAAACATGTATGTTTGATTTATTGCACTTAACATTATGGTCTCAGGGTGCATCCATTTTCTTACAAATGACTCAAATTTACCCTTCTTTATAAAAGAATAATACTGTAATGTGTATAAATATCACATTTTCTTTATCCATTTACCTGCTGATGGACATATAGCCCACTTCAAAAGTTATGAATTTTGCTGGTTTAAACAGGGACAAATATGCATCACTATAATATAATGTCTTAAACTCTTCCAGAAAAATATCTAGAAGGAGAACAGCTGAGTTGAGTGAGCTCTCTAGTTTTAGATTTTTGAGGTATCTCCAGTCTGATTTCTGTAGTGGTAGTACTAGCTTACTTTCCTACCAACAACATACAAGGGTTGCTTTTGCCTTGCAGCCCCTTCAGAATTTGTTATTATTTGATTTCTTGATGCCAATCATTTTTTCTGGAGTAAAATGAAATCTCAGTGTTGTTTTAATTTGCATTTCTTAAATAGTGATATTGAATATTTAAAGTATTGATTGATCATTTATACTCCTAATAAGTATCTATTCATTTCAATAGCCTATTCTAAAAAATGTTTTATTTTTAAGAGAATAAAGCCAAACAAAATAAAGCAGAATAAAGCCAATCAAAACAAAACAGTGAAAGCTATATAGGACTTCAAAACAGGATAATAGGAAATCAACAATGGCTGCCATAATATATCTTGTTATCATTGAGTTTGCTGTCCATGTCATCATATATAATAAAAACTAACCAAACAAAACAGAATAAAACCAATCAAAACAAAATAATGAAAATAATACAGAACTTTAAAATAAAATAATAGGGAATTTACAATGCTACCACCTTCCCTTTTTACATGTTTCTTCCCCTTTCTCTCTTACAATATCTATTGTACATTTTAGATCCTGTTAAGTCCTTCAGTTTCTTATACTAGGGAGACAATACAATGTTCACCTATGTGAGTCTGAACCATTTCACTCAAGAGCATGATCACAAGTTGCAGTCATTTATCTATATATGAGAGCCTCATGATTGTCTTCTTTATAGCTGAGTAGTTTTCCATTGTATAAAAATGCCATGTCTTTCTTATCTGTTTTGTGGTTGATGGGCAAGCTACCCATGCTTTTTTCTGGTTCCCTGTCACATGAAGCATTGTTTTCTCTCTTTTGACTTGCAATCTATGAATTTCCTTTTGAGTTACTGTGTTTCTTGTATACCACATGTTGATGGATCTTGTTTGTTGAGCCACTCTGCCTGTTTCTTTTTATTGGTGAACTGAGGTCATCCACACTAATGGTTACAACCAACATGCACTGGTTTATCTCTGCCATGCTTTTTCCTGCTGTTGGTTTCCTACTTTTCCCCCTCCAATCAATGTCTGCCCCACTCAGCAATCCCACTCTGCTGCTGTTCCTGGAGCCTGGGTCATTTTTATGTCTTTAGAATATTCTTCAGTACTCTTTGCAGGGTTCCTTCAGTTGTTCTTTGTCATAGTAGTATCTTATTTCTCCATTAATTCTGAAAGGTAGCTTTGCAGGGTACATCAATCTGGGTTGGAAGCTGTTTTCTCTCAGGACTTGCAATATTTCACTCCAAGCTCTTCTTGGCTTGTTGGTTTGCGTTCAGAAGTCTATTGTGATTCTGATGGGTTTTCCATTATAGATGATATGTTTCTTTTCTCTAACAGCCTTTAATATTCTGTTCTTCTACTCAATTTCTTGGCTCTTTATTATATATTTGGGTATAGAGTTATTTTGGTTATGGCTAGTTGGAGTTCTAAATGCCTCACTTATCTGTATGTCGGGTCCTTTTCCCATGCTTGGGAAGTTCTCTGCTATTACTTCTGTAAATAATTTCTTTATGTAATTTGTGTTGACTGCTTTTTTGTAGACACCTATCATTCTTTTTTTTTTTTGTACCAGGGATCAAACTCATGACCTTATGCTTGCCAGGCAGGAGCTTATGCCACTGAACTAAATCCCTGGCCCGATACCTATCATTCTTATTTTTCTTTGCATCATCTTGTAGCCACTGAATTGTTATTTCCTGGTTCCTTGTTATTTTTAAGAGACCTTTCCTTTGGTGATTGCTAGCTGCCATCTTGTCTTCATGATCTGAATGTCTGTCTTTAGTTTCAAGTGGTTTTGCAGCTTTCAATGGCATTTTTAATTTCCTGGCTATCTCTTTGTGTCTGTTTCATGCCTTCCAATTTTTTTATGCTTGTTCATTTAAAGTTACCCTCATTCTCCTATGCTTCTTTTTAAAAAAACCTATGTCTTCTTTAGATATGCTCAGCAACTCTATTATATTTGTCATTTCTTCTTTTACATGAGATATTATTTCTTTTATAGCCTCATGAAGTAGTTTCTTTACTTCAATTGTCATCATCCCAGAAATTTCAGGTGTGTAACTTTTGCTTTCTTCCAGGTCCATGTCTCCTGGACTTGTTCTTTTTGTACTGGAGACCAGAGATTGCCTTTTGCTCCTTCATCTTGACATTTGCTTGGGTTCCTCAGGATGAGCAGGGTTTTGGCATCCCAGGCACTTCTCGTGTTGGCTGCCCATTTACAATGCAGGGGGATGGGTCAGGCACCTGGATTTCTCCTACTCCAGGCTCCCCAGGAGGTGATGGGCTGTGCGTCCAGCTTTTCCAAACACTCAAGACTTCTCCAAGGTGTGGCTGGCTGGTTCTCCTGGCTCACACGGGCTACTCACTAGAGTCCTGATGGCAGCTGGTGTGCATGCCGGGGCTGGGCTGGCTACCTCTTCCCACCAGTGCAGGTTATCTGCACTGCAGTCTTTACGCAGCAGCCAATTTTTTTTGCTAGGTCTTTTATTTTAAGAAGTCTACTTCTTTGAGTTGTTTCTATATTCTAGATATTGGTCATCTGTCTGAAATGTAGTTGGCAAACTTTTTTTTCTCACTCTAGATTGTCTCTTCAACCTGTTGGTTGTTTCCTTTGCTGTGCAGATTTTTAATTTGATATGATCCCATTTGTTGATTCATTATATTATTTCTTATGCCATAGGGTTTCTTCTGAGAAATATCTTGCATATGCCTACGTATTCAGAAGTTTTATCTACTTTATCTAGCAGCAGGTGTTTCTATTTTAATATCTAAGTCTTTGATTTATTTTGATTTTATTGTAATAAAATGTGAGAACGATGGTGTTAGTTTCAGTCATCTGCAAGTAGATAGCCACTTTTGCTATCACCATTTTGTTGTTGTTGTTTTGATACTGGGTATCAAACTCAGAGTCTTGTGCTTTCCAGACAGGTGCTGTTCCACTGAGCTATATCCCTGTCCTCCCCAACACCATTTGTTAAAGAGGCTATTTTCCTCCAGGGTTTTTGGCTTCTTTTCAAAGGTCAGATGGCTGAATGTGCTGGGGATTCTTTCCACGTCTTCTGTTCCATTGTTTTTTATGTCTGTTTTTGTACAGACTCCATGTTGTTTTTATCCCTGTAGTTTTGTCATATACTTTGCATTCTTTTCCTTTGGTTGTGTCTTACTATGTAGTTCAGGCTGACTTTAAATTTACTGTATAGCCCAAGTTGGTCTCAAACTCATGGCAATCCTCCTGAGTGCTGGAATAACAGGCATGTTCCACCATGCCAGGTTGTCATATAATTTGAAACCTGGGATTATAATGCCTTTTGCTTTGCTCTTGTTGTCCACAATTACTTTTGCTTCCTGATTCCATATGGATTCTACTATTGTCTTCATTAGTTCTGTGAGGAATGCTGTTGGTATGCTGACTGGGGTCACATTAAATCTATATATAAGTTATGAAAGTATAGTTTTTTTTCGACAATATTGGTTCTGCCTATATAGGAACAGAGGATATCTTTCTATACCTGATGTCCTCATCTATTTCCTTTTTCAGAGTGCTGTAGGCTTTGTTGTAGCAGTCTTCCTGTAAGATCAATCCTAAGCATTCAATTTTTTTCTTGCTATTGTGAATAGTATTGTTTTACTAATTTCTTTTTCAGTGAGTTCATTATTGTTGTATAAGAATGCTATTGACTTTTACTTGTTGATTTTGTATCCTGCTACCTTGCTGAATTTGGTTATTAGTTCCAGGCAACTTTTAGTGGAATTTTTTAGGTCTTCTATGAAAAGGATCTTGTCATCTGTAAGCAAAAATAATGACTTCTTTCCTATAGGTATCCCTTTTATTTATTTCTCTTGTGTCCTTGCTCTGTCTTGCCTGATTTCTCTGGATGATGTTTTGAGTACTATGTTGAACAGGGTGGTGATAATGTACATTCTCATCTTGTTCCTGATTTTAGATAGTTTTCATTTTTTCTGTATTTAATATGAGTAGATTTGGCAGTAGATTTGTCATATATGACTTTGATGCAATTAAGATAAGGTTGTTCTATAACTATTTTTTAGGGTACTTTTCACAAATGAACATTGAATTTTATCAAAAACTTCTTATGTATATGTTGAGATGATTATGTGATTTTTGTTTTGTTGAGAAATCTTGTGTCTATATTTATTGAAGCAATCAGCCTTTTTAGTCTTAACTTCATTGTTTTCTGCCCTTATCTTTATAAAAAGATAATACAAAGAGTCAATGAACTGAAGAGTTGTGTTTTTGAAAGAATAAACAAACCTTTAGTTAATCTTATCAAAAAGGAAAGACCAAAATCAATACAATTAGAAATGAAAAAAGCAAAATCACAAAACACCGCTAAAATCCAGAAGATAATTGTAACTGCTTTGAAAATGTGTACTCCAATATAATTTTTTGTGTTTTTATTATTTGTTAATTTGTGGCGAAGTTTGTAGGTTGATTACAGTGAACAGACTACTGCTACTATGGAGATGTCTTTAATTAGTGTCTGCTTTTCAGTAATGCACTCTTGGCATGGCTAATGATAGGTTTTTTTCCTCTGTCCCCAAACCCAACCCCATTAAGTAATGTAGGAGGATGGGATGCAGTGTAGGCCCAGTACCCGGTTCTCTGGAAATGAAATGCAGTGTTGATAACACAAAGACAAATAAGATATTGGCAGGCAGTAGAAAGACAATCATCAAAAACAACTTTGCCACTCTGATAACAACAACAAAGTCACCAAAAGTAGTAGAGTCAAAGACAAGCTGGATATTGGCATACCATAATAATCAATAAAAACTAGCACTGTACCACCTTAAACCATAGAAGAGAGATGCACAATTATAATAGACACAAAGACAAACTAAATAAACTACACATAAATATCTACTCAGTGCAATGACTATACTACCATTAACAATAGAAAAGAAATTAACCAAAATAGCATAGTTAATTAAACATCTGAACATTACTAAAGCTTAATACTAATAAAAATAGAAAATGGAGAGGTGCATAATGGCAGAATGAAAGAAGAAAAAATAAACAAGAAGAAGATGAGAAGGAGCAGAGAAACATAAGGAAAAGAACCTTATTCTGGAATCAAAGAAAATGGAATTAGATAAAAAAGAAAGAAAGAAAAAAATGTCAACACAAAGAGCAACATTTTTAAAAAGTGAAAAAAGAAGAAAAAAAATCCTCAACTGCCCCAGAAAACAAACGAAGAAATAAAAAGAAAGAAGTGAGTCCAAAAACAAATCCTCCATATATTTGAGTGTACAGGTTCTTTTTGGAGTCTACAGTACTCCACTCTAGTGGAATTCATTAGATGGGGGAAGGACTGGTGAATAATACCTTTTTTGTTCCTACACTCATGTTTTTTGTACATGACTGCTGGATGGTGCCCCACCTTGCCCTGCTGGGTATGGTAGGTCAAAGGTACTCACCCTAGGGCTGGAGTCATTCTGACCACTCCCTGATTCTGTGTCTTTCCCTGCACACCACCGCAGCTCTCTGTGCTTAGCATATAGCCTGTGGGTTTGTGATGCGTCTTTCCTACTCCAGAGGCCCCTGTGTCCATACACCTTAGGCTACTGCAACTGTCCAAGCCCGGGCACAGCCCTGAGCACATTGTCAGATGGGAAATGCAAACAGATCACAGAGCTCCGTGTTGCATGCTAGCTGCAGAGTGGGAAGGAGTTTATTAGACTTAATGCCAACTCTTTCAGCCCCAGTCTCCTCCAAAAGCCACATATGACTGGCCTGGCTCTCAGCGTGGAAGGCAGGACCCTGTGATCTTCCAAGTCTGACTGAACTTCTTGGGGAAGTTTATGTCTAATCCATGCCCTCTCTGTGACTCAGTTGTGACTGGATTTTGCTCTCATCAAACTTTTGACTGTGATGAAACTGGCCTTTTCTGGAACAAAATGCCTAGGAGATCATACGATATTCAAGAAGAACAAAAAAAATGCCAGGCCACAAGTCTTTGAAGGAGATAATCTTACTGCTATGTGCCAATACAAATGGTGATCTCAAGATAAATCTGTTCTTGGGTTATCTTTCTGAGACTCCTATAGTGTTTAGAAAACATATGGTCATAAAATGTATGATAGGGGTCATGTGGAGATGTAATGCAAGGGTACTTTTTCTTGAGTGAATCAGGAAGGCTTTTTGTCCTACTGTTAAGAAATATCTGTAGGACAAAGGTATACCACTCAAGGGTCTCCTCATCATGGACTATTCTTCTGCTTATCCATGAGATTTGGAAAACTGGCTGAAAAATTCTCTTGGTTCTCAGTTGAGTTACTCCCACCTAATACAACTCCTCTACTGAAGCCTACAGGCCAGCAAGTTATAGCTAACTTTAAGAAGCTGTGCACCAAGGGACCATTTCTGGTGTGTGTCCAGGAAGTCTCAGATGCAGAATTCTGGAAGAACATTACAGCATCCTTTCCTGTGTGGGGTTAATTGAGAAATCCTGGGCCAGTGTTTTTCTAAGGATGCTGAGATCTTCCTGGAGAAAAGTTTAGCTTAAAATTACACAGAAAAAATATTTTGAAGGTTGTGCTGAGGAGCTTGAGCCTTCAATTAACCCTGTGGTTGATGACACTGTCACTATAACAGAGTCTATAGGTTGCAGCTAACTTCTCAAAGTTAGCTGTAACTTGCTGGTCCATAGGCTTCAGTAGACAGCAGTGATGCTGAGGAACTGGTGGAGGAACACTCAGAGGAACTTGAGCAACTTCTGACTAAATAACAGAGAATGGCAGCTGAGGAGCTTTTTGAAGAGGAGGAGTACTGTATTTTGTTGTGAGTCTCAACTGTATCATTTTTAATCTGGTTGAAATTAAATTTTTCTCCATCAGTGATTCTTAACCAAAGGGAATTATGCCTCCCATTTCTCCCATGGGACATGTGACTATATCTGGAGACATTTTAGTTAACCCACCACTGTGGGTGTTACCGGTATCCAACGGATGAGGGCCAGTGATGCTAGTGAACACTCTACTGTGTACAACACAACCCCTCACAGCACAGAATTATCCAGCTCATATGTCTATCATGGGGCTAGGGATATAGCTCAGTGGCACAGCACCTGCCTGGTAAGTGAAAGTCCTGAGTTCAATTCCTGATACCAAAACAAAAATTGTTCATCATATCAAATCTGAGAAATGTTGGGACAGATGCGATTGACTTAAGAGAGACAGGCTGGGCAAGGACTCTTTTGCTCTTAAATCAAATGTCCATCCAGAAAACCTTCAGTTAGGATTTAGACCAAGCAGAACTCCAGTGGTCTCTAATGGTCGTAGGAATAAGTTAAAATGGTTTAATCAGGCTCTTTTCCATGATCTAAATTGAGGCTTAATTGTAATCACATCTGGGGAAGAAGATTGACTTCGATTTTTAAAGAGTTAATAGGTGTTATAGTCAGGGTTGTGAGGAGAATAATTAGAATCAGGACATGGAGTTTATATTATTTAATGATGGTCACCCAGAGTTAACACAAGAAAATGCAGGAAATCTGTCCACAACACTAAAGACATAGACTATTTAGACAAGAGCTGAATCCCACAGCAATGTCCCACATGAGTCCAGATGAAGATCAAGAGCTCATGACAGTGGCTCCCAGGAGTCCCAGTTGGAGGTCTAGAGCCCACAAAAAGGACTCACACCAGTCTCTTTTACAGATCTGTGCTGGGAAGGCCCAAAGGTCAGCGGTGGGAGCTAGGAAGTCTATGCCAGCAGGGTGAAGGAGCTGTGCTGGTAGGTTGAGGGGTCTACGCTGGAGCTGAGAAGTGACACTCAAAACAAAGGCCAGGGCTGTCCTGAAAAGCACCACAGCCATCCTCAGTGACACAGAGGTCCTGAGCTCCTCTGACGATAAGCACAGTCGAGTACATGCCAGGAAGCCAGTGTGACGAGTTCATCCTGGAGATTAAGCAGCGCACATCTTCTCCTCTGGAGCCAGGAAGCAATGCCTGGTGTGAGGACCAGGGTTTCTCCAGAACCAATGGCTTAAACAGCAACACGTAGGAGACCCAGCAATGCCTCAATGCCTCAATGCCCAGCTTCTCCTTCTCCATGTCTATTTATGCTGGCAGCTTTCCTAAGGTGAAACATCTATGCTCAGCACCATGGTGATTTAATTCCACTGGAATCAAGTTGACCACTAGTTTTTAATCTATAACAAAAGGATAGTTATAGTTTTCTTGAAAACTCATATTTTTGTAGGTGGTGGGGAGGCAAGCCTAACAGCAAAAAGGCAAGAGAAAATCTTCTAGGGGATGAAATATCTTATATTTTCTGGAAGTGAATTATAATTCACAAAGCACTCCCAGAGTATTTGTTAAAGGAATGAACAAAGTCAAAGGGAGATTAATATAAATGTGATAAAATATCAGTAATCATTGAATTTGAAGAAGTAACTCATTGGATTTATTGTGCCATTTTATTTTTTGTATGTGCTTACAAGAATTTATAGTAAAATTGAGAGCATGGTAAAAAGATCGCATTTAGATTGCAATTCAGTTAATTGTAAAAGGTTCCTATAAACAATATCACTAAGTATACCTAAGATTTCCTTATGAATTTATAGAGAAAACTGTAAATAATGAGTATATAAGTATTTTGGAGTGCAGAGACAGTCTCTGCTAAGGATGGCAAGACTTGGCATTTTGTAGATGTCATTATCCCCTGAGAGTAAACTAGAGATACACTGAAAATTCCAACAGAGATTTTTATAGGAAGAGTTTGAGCAAAGCCTATGTGACCACGAATAGGACAACAGGTAGGAGATTTGATGGTAAGATTTACCATAATAAGTGCTATTTTGTAAGATAAAACTACACACACACACACACACACACACACACACACACACACACACATATATATATATTCATAGAGAACATAGAACCTTGGGGAAAAATTCTTTTGAGATCCTGGGAGACATGAATAGAGTCCAGCTCTGACTGGTCACTATAAGAAAATATTTTCCATTGATGGAATAACCTGGCTTGGTGATTTGTGCACACACTTGATGAGAATGGAGGCAATGAATATGCAGCATTCTCTGGTGCCCACTGGACTCTCTAGATTATGAGGCCATTCTTGGGTGTAGCTTTAACCCTTTTAGCACTTTTCACAGGTCTCATCTTCCACATTGTAGTGAGTATCAGTGTATTTTAGGGCAGGGGTGGACAACAAATGGCATGATCTGATTGTAATGAAAAATCTGAATTGTATTTTTCAACATAAACACATCATTTTTTCATGCCTATATCTTGTAATCTGAAGATAACATTATACAATATATTAACCAGTATTAATCTCCTACTATTTTGTTTTGAAACTCTTTTTTTCATTTTAAAATTTAAAAAAAAACACCTCAGTCTTAAGATTTTGAAGTGTTCAGTTTGATAGGGATAAGCATAGGCATGTTGTGAAATGCTCCAGAAAACTACTTTCCCGAAGAAATGAAACCACGATTGAACAGAAGCTCTGCTTTCCCTCTCCTCCTGGTCCCTGGTAGCCATCATTCTATTCTTTATATTTGTGAATTTGATACCTCACTGTAGTGGAATCGCAAAATATTTATACATTTATGATTGATTTATTTCACTGAGCAAAATGTCCTTAAGATCTAATCACACTGTAGCATGTGACAAGGCTTCCTTCATTTTTAGGGATGCATAGCATTCCACTGCATGCGTGTACCACATTTTGTTTATCCATTCATCCATCAGTGGATATTGGGATTGATTCCACTTCTTGGCTGTTATTCATAGTGCTGCTGTGAACATGAATGGGAAAAATCTCCTAAGAGATGCTTCTTTCAATTGTCTTGAACACATAACCAGAAGGGGTTAGAGGATAACTCTACTTTTAATTTTTTGAGGAACTTCCTTACTGTTTTTCATAGCAACTACATTAGTTTATAATTCTATTAAGAGTGTATATGTATTTCAATTTCTCCATATCATTTCCAATATTTGTTATTTTCTGGCATTTTTTTTACTTTATGGAAAAAATAAAATAGAATTTCAAATCAAAATAGTAGGAGAATAACAATAGTTAATAAATTGTGTATTGTTGGAAAATTTTTAAAATAGTACTAAATAGATACACGCAGAGTGTTTTTTTTGTTTTTGTGCTACTGAGTATTGACAGTGGGTTACATACACTGTTTTAACAATTTTTCATTTTGAGACAAGAGTTCTCACTAAGTTATACAGACTAGGCTTCAACTTGTGATCCTCTTGCTTCAGCATCCTTGGATGCTGGGATTACCGATATATATCACAATGTCAGGCTTCATTGTGGTTTTGATCTGTGTTTCCTAATAATTAGTGACATTGAGCATCTTTTAAATATGTTCCTGGGTCACTTGGGTATCATCTCTAGAGAAATGTGTATTCAATTCCTTTGTTCATGTTTTAAGCGTACTTGATTTCTTCCTGTACGATACTGGGGATCAAACCCAGATAGTCATTAGTGAAATTGCCAGCCTTTTAAAATTTTTTTAATTTTATGTATAACTTTGATGAGTTGTCCAGGCTAGGTGCAAACTGCCATCTTCCTGTGTTAGCCTCCTGAGATTGTAGGCACTCCCAAGTGTTTTGTTCCTAAATTTTAGGAACTCTTTATTTATCCGGGATATCAGTCCCTAATCAGATATATGACTTACACACAATTTCTCCCATCCCATAAGTTATCTTTTCACCTTGTTGATTACATCCTCTGATGAACAAAAGTTTTTAAGTTTAATGTAGTCTCATTTATCTACTTTTGCTTTTGCAGCTTGTGCATTTAGTGTCATATCAAATAAATCATCCCTAAATCCAGTACTGTGAACCACTCTCCCCCCCCAACCTTTACATTTTGAGTTATACATTAGTCCTTTATTTCATTTTGTTAACTTTTGTATCTGGTTTACGATAATGCTCTGATTTCATTCTTTTGCATATGATATTTAATTTCCTCAACACTATTTGTTGAAGAAATTTTGTTGATTTAAAAAAAAACCTCAGTTTTAATATGGTTTTATATTTTCCATTCTTTTGTTCATTAATCTTTGCTCTAATCTTTATTAGTTCTTTCCTTTTTGTTAACATTAGATTTAGTTTAATTTTCTTTTTCTGTTTCCTTGAGTTGTGAAATTAGGTTAATATGAAATGTTTCTTCTTTTTTAATCACATACACTTTTTAATCACATGCACTTTACCTATGAACTGTGCTGAATCACAAAAGTTGTTTTCTGGTCTCAGATTTCTGTTGTGATTGTTTCACAGTGGTTAGTGGAGTATCGTTTAATTTCCACATATTTTTCAATTTTCTAGTATTCTTTTGGCTTTTATTCCTTTGTGATACGAAATATACTTTATGTAAGTTTGATCATTTTAAACTTGTAGGAACTTGTGTTGTAGATCTACATAGTTTTGAAAGCTGAGTTGCACTTGGGTCTTGCATATGAAAATTTAAGTTATATATAGCCGAACTGTAATTCACTGAAACAGTCATTTTTGTTACATTTTTAAATGAGAAATCTGGGAAATATTACATAACCATGAACCACAAACACAAATTGCAGCTTAAATCATCATTTTAAAACTTTTTACTCAATGAAAAGCATGTAAAAGACCTACATGCATACCCTTAAAAATTACGTATTGGTCAAATAGGTCTCCGTGGTCACTTGATGTGGCCACTTAATGTCACAGATGAAGAAACAAGGCATCATGCCTGTCTCAAAGGCCTGATTTCTCAAGGTAGTAAGACTGGACCACGTAGCTTGTGTTACTTCACACTGATGATGCCTTTGAGGCTGTCTGCTGACGTCCTCACCCATGGCACAATCTTTCGGAAGGTGTTGGTTGTTTATAACGTTGGCATAGTCTAGAATTCAGAACATTAAATAAAAGTTCTATTTTTCAGGCTTCACAACAAAATTGATCAGAAAGTTCAAGAGAGTCCATCTTCTGTGTTCTTTGCATATAGTCTTCCCATGGTGATATGCAAATATAGCATCCAAAGGCACATTTTTTTTTTACAGTTGGTTAACCTACAGTGATGAATCATTAGCGCCCAATGTCCATAGTTTACATTAGAATTCACTCTTGGTATTCTACATTCAGTGATTTTTATTATTATGATAAAATAATACAACATAAAATTTACTCTGTATCCATTTTTAAGCACGTAGCTCTGTAGTACTAAGTAGTTCACCTTGTAAAAGAGATACTTAGGACTTTTTTGTGTTGCACAGCCACCTTTTCTCTTTACCCCAATCCCTGATATTCAACTGATACTTTTTGTTCTCATGAGTTTGTTGAGTTTGATTATTCTAGGTACCTCATATAAGCAAAACTATGCATTATTTTTCTTTCTGCCTTCCTTGTTTCATTTGGCATGTATAACATTCTCAATATTCATCCACGTTGTAGCACATGACAGGATATAGTGTGTTTTTAAGGCCTTGTACTATTTCATTGTATATGTATACCACACTTTTTTTATCCATTCATCACTGAAAAATCTTCAGGTTGCTTCCACTTTTGGGCTACTGTGAATAATGCTAGTGTACACATGAGTGTGCAAATATTCCTAAGAGATGCTGCTTTCAACTCTTTCAGATATTTATGCCCAGATATGGGATTGTTGGACCATATAGTAGTTCCAAGTGTTTTCCACAGTACTCCCACATTTTACAAGGGGTTCAACTCCACATCCTTGCCAATGTTTGTCATTTATTTGAAGCAGTAGCCATCGTCATGGGTGAGCTGCAGAATGACAACTTTTCAGTCTCTGTTGCAGACTTCATTTTCATGGCTGAACTTCCACAGAATTCAAATTATTCACTGTGTAAGGGCCAACTATCTAGGTTAGAACAAAAATTCTATAGACAAAATATTGGGAAAACTTAATCTGATACCTAAACAAAAGAAAGAAGTTCATATGACACTGTGCATTTACAAATTATTCCTGAAAACCTGGAATGAAACTGGGTTTGTTTGAAAATGAGTATACAGGGCCGGGGATTTAGCCCAGAGGCTTAAAAAAAAAAAAGAAAAAAGAAAATGATTATACAATGTAAAATGTAAAATTCAAGAAGAATTCCTCCTGCTCTTGTTCAGGTCACTTTTCAAATGGGTGACTGTTATGGTTTGTGTCTGGATGGCCCCCAAGCCTTGTGCAGTCATGGAGGCTGCTGAGTCTAGTGTTTCTGATTGGTTCATTTTCCAGTCCTGGGATTGGTGGTGTGAGTGCTGCACCCACCCCAGCGTGGAGCAGGCATACAGTATAAGTGGGGGAAGGAGGTGTGTTTTCTCTCTGTTGTTTGCTCTTTTTGCTCTTGCTATTTGCGGCCACCATGAATGGTTGTCCCTCAGTCATGCCATCCTGCCTTGGAAACAGCTAAGTATGGACTGAGACCTCCAAAACTGTAAGATAAATAAACATTTCATTCCCTAATTTTGGACATCAGGTATTTTGTCTCAGCAACAAGAGAAAAGTAGCCAAAACAGTGACAAAGTATAAATATATTTTCAAAACAAAAATTTCTAACACATCCCTATTTCAAGGAATAAAACAAATACAATACAATAAAGTAAATGATACTTCTTTGATTCATAGAATTGTATCTATTTATATGGAATTTAGCTTGAAAGGAATTGCAAAAGGTACAAAATAAAATCAGGGAAAAAGATTTTATACAAAAAGACAATATTAATAAAGGCTTATTGAAGGCTTACTGGGTGATAGGCATATAGTGTTTTATATATTTAATTATCAAACAAATGCTAAAAATAGGTTTTACTATTTTCCCTATTTTACAATTAATTAAGAGTATCTCTGACATGTTAAATAACTAACTTAGGGTTAATCAGCCATGAAGAGAGAGGACCAACACTAAAACCCCAATAGTCCAACCCCTGAGCCATCTCTCCTAACTATATTGTGATCTTACTGCTGCATGAAGAGCTATTAAGGAATTGTGTTCCTCCATCAGGGACCAAAACTAAAGACCAACTGAAAAATAATTGTTTTTATGGAAATGAAGAGTTAGCATTTGCTTTTCTTAGAAGAAGAAATAAATTGAGGTAGGAAAAATATTCATACACAAAAACATGCTGTACATTGTTTCTGGAGAAGTGTTTTGCATTCACCTATATAAGATTTGGGATTTCCTTATTACTTTCCCTGCTGTGTCCCACTACAGGGATGCCAGGTATTCTTTCAGCTTCCTGTATAGCATGTGGGCACTGCATAGTGATACACAAGCACACCCACATAACTAGGAGAAATCACAAAGTGTTTTGGGAGAGCCTGGAATAGTTTCCAGACGCCTGCTTTCTTAAGCAGAACTCAGTGGTTTAAAATTATTACTGACTACACAGCAGTGAAGTGCAGTATAGCTGTTCTGAAGCCAGACTGCCTGGGTTGGAATCCAGATCTACTCTCTGGCTGTATGACCTTGGGAAAAACATAGAATCCATGTATGCCTCAGTGTTCTCATTTGTAAAATGAGGATAAATAATAGCAATGGTCAGTTGGCCCTTTGTTTTGGTGGGTTCTATATCTGCAGATTCAAACAACCACAGATATATTGAGAAACAAATTGTACTCAAAATGTATTCTGTTTTTCTTGTCATTATTTCCAAAGCAATACACTGTAACAAATGCTTGCATAGTATTTAAATTGAATTAGGTATTGAAAGAAATCTAGAGATGACTTAAAGTATTTGGGAAAATGTGTATAGGTTTATACAAATACACTATGCCATTTTACATGGGATCCTAGAACTAACTCCTGCTGGATACTGAGGAATGGTGTACTTCACAGGGTAGGTAGGAGGATTTAATGAGTCAGTGTGTGTCAGGCCTTAGCACACTGCCTGGAACGGAACACTATTTCAGTTTAAGTGATGACTCACTGGGCAGAGTGAAAAGCCATGGAGAATTATTTGCCAGCATTGAGACTTAACGGTGTCTGCCTGGTTGGATTTTGACACTACTTTGGACTTGTGAATGCTTTCTACTTTTACTGTTTCCTTTTTAAAAATGGGGATGCATGTGACTATTGTCTGAGGCTGGTTCTCTTTTTTTGTACATTGGAAGCAAATAATTTGTTTCTTTGGTCTTCTTGTTTCCAGATGAAGAGGGTGGTGGCCAGGAGTCGTACTTAATGGAACACAACAAAGCCTCATCTGTGGCTGGTTTAGATGCTAATCAGACTTGGAACTTCTGGACAGATCAGATTTAGGTGCGTTTGAAGCTGTAATGGGATAAAACCTTGAAACTGTGAGGTGGACTGAATGTATTTTCTATGTGGCTTGGATACGAATTGTAGGTGCCACAGGGTAGACTGAAGTAGGCAGAATGTTGGTTTCCCATGATACCTGCTCCTGGCGGTGGTCTGATTGTTATGAATATGTATGAAAAAGCTACTTTGCATATGTAATTAAAGTTGCTAATCAGTTGACCCTAAAGAAGGGAAATTATTCTGGAATACCTAAGTAGAGCATGTAGACTCATTTGAGCCTTTGATATCATAAGAGGAAAATAGAAGAGATTTCAAGTATGAAAGGATTCACTCAATATTTACGTGATTGAAGATGGAGTGTGGAGGAGACAATTTGACTCTCCTTGAATGCGGAACAACTGCTGCAACTTTGATTATATTGAGGCTTACTTCCATATACTGATATGTACAGAGCTGACTATGGCATTTCCTTCTCTCTTCAATTGGCTCTCAACATTGCAAATAAGGCTAGCTGAGGTACTGGTGTGTGATCTCTAAAGCCATCAGTCTACTGTTTCCTAGCATAGTACTGTCTGTAAAAGATGAGCACAGTGGGTTGGCAGAGCCACTCAGCTCAGGAACTTCAGCTGGGTAAGAGCCTCAAAGCAAGAGGCTATGACTCCCCAGGGCACAAAAGTTTACATATCAGAAACTGAAGCAAAAGCCTCCTAACACCACTCAAATGTTATCTTAATTGAATTATGCAGATTGATTCTTCTCCATGTCATTCTTCCTGCATTTTGCAGAGATGCTTTTCTCCCTACCTGGCCAGCCAGCTCAGTTTACTCACATAGTTCCCGCCATCCTCACTGTCACTCATCCTCAAACCACCCCCTTCTTCACAAGGTAATAAATTCTGGGAGAGGCCTTGGATCAGGACTTTTGTCTACATATTCTTATGGGGATTGTGTTGAGGCCCTGTTGGCTGGCCTTAACTTTGAATATGTCTTGGTGTCTTTACTCTTGCTGTGGGTTGCATTGGAGGTGGTAGATTGGAATTAACTTGCCAGAATTCCAATAACATATCAATGGAATTATAAATATAACTCTTTGAGTTGTGAGGAAGATGGAGAGAAAGATCACAATCCTTGGATTACCATACTCAATATTTGGGATTGCAACAGGAAAGGACTGTAGTAGCCTTGAGACAGAAATGAATTATGTCAACACCATGAACTAACCAGGATGTTTCTTCTTCCCTAGAGCTTCTGGTAAGAGTGTAGACCAGCCAACTCTGGTTTTGGCCCTACAAGATCCCAGTGGAATACACAACAAACTCACTGGTCATCTGATCTGTAGGATTGTGAGATAATAAATACTCTTTCAAGCTGGCAGATTTCTGGTGAGTTATTATGACAGCAATAGAAAACCAAAACATCAGATACTAATTATGGATATTAATAGTAGAATATTTTGTTTGCAAATAAAATATTTACGTTCCTGTAGAGCTACTTTGGCCAAATCTGAGGGGAAGAGTGACCCCACTGAAGTTTCTCCCAAGTATCCCATAAAAAGCACTTGTATAGATTCAAGTACAAATGTCTCACCAACCAGCGCTGCTATTTCAATACTTAGCACAATGCATCGTGTCCTCAGTCTGCTTCTGCACCATTCCCACTAAACTGTACTCTCAGTAAGAGGAGAGATTGTGTCTTGACTTCTGCTTCTCCAAGCAAGGCAGTATTGGCAAAAAGTAGTCATTTGATACATATTTTTGAATGAATGCTAAATGAATTTGAAAACTATAGTTGTCTCTAGAGGAGACAATGGCTGGAGGAAGAGCCAGGGATCCAGAGGCATGACAGAGGACAAGACAGCAGAAGGGAATAATCTGCCAGGGAAAAGGAATGTGAAGCTTAATACTTGCATATTTGCTGTTGGTTTAGAAACATTTCCTTCCTATATGTCTCCTGCCTACACCACCAACAGTATCAGTTTCAGGAAGCAGACTGGTCATTGCAAAAGTGGCTTGTGAAATATCACATCACAGCTCACATTCCCAATGAGTTGAATAAATATGTTTGTGTGTAGTTTACCCCCTAAGGATGCTTCTCAGGCTTCCTCACAGCTGGAATCAGAATTGGTATTTAGTAATCATGTGGCAACGGAAGATGTTCTTCTTCTGGGATGGAATGCTCTATGGCTAATGTCCCCACAGGAGGAGAGGAGCTAGGATGCACCCTGATAGACTGTGGTCACTTCAGGGTGAATTCTGGGAGTCTAGGGAAGCCGTCAAAACTCCAGTGTAACACAGGTAACTGGTAGAACCTCAAAGAAAAGCCAGAAGCATGAGTGTGAAGAGATCTTTTAGAAAGGAAGGGTACACAGTGCATAAGGCAACTGGGTGGAAACATACACACAGAGCTAATTTCTATGAAGTCTGACTCCAACTTAACACACAAGTAAATAAATGCCAGTCCATTCTGTATTCCCACAGCAGTTTTTGCCGTTTTCTTTACTATAATTGAGAATAAAAATAATATGTCATCCCTGAAAACCAGCCACCAGTACTCTATTTTAAATGATGTAGAAAAATATGAAGTGAATGTGGAAGCCCGCCTTCTAGGAATGGCAACTGGCTGGCTGTCTCCAGTTTCACTGGCTGTGCCACCCAGGTTGTGACTTCCTGTTAGTGAAGTTAATCACCACATGCTTCAGGGTTTTTGGTGCCCCTGGTCATAGGGTGGAGATCAGCAGTACTCTATTATCAGCAGTGCATGTTTTGACTTCCCTGCAGGTTGTGAATTTGGGTCAGTTGTTTTGCTGTTCATGATCTCAACCTTTTGCTCTTAAAGGGACAAGAACAAGGAAAGGGGGAGATTAAAAAAAAAGAGGGAGAACTGGTTGCTTTTAAAATTGCCTTCAGGACTTGATCATTTATTGCTTTGGGCCACTTTAAACACACTCTAGTTTTACTGGTGTGGGTTTGGCAAGACATATATCCCGATTTGGGATTTGGAGAGTAAGTACATTAAACAATGTGGGGAACTTCTATAAGAAAAAATATGCAAATATATGTTGTAGGAGATGATTTGAGTGACTCCCTTTGAATACAGAACAATTGCTGCAACTCTGATTATATTGAGGCTTATTTCCATATACTGATATGTACAGAGCTGACTATGGCATGTTCTTCTCTCTTCAATTGGCTCTCAACATTGCAAATAAGGCTAGCTGAGGTACTGGTGTGTGATCTCTAAAGCCATCAGTCTACTGTTTCCTAGCATAGTACTGTCTGTAAAAGATGAGCACAGAGGGATGGCAGAGCCACTCAGCTCAGGAACTTCAGCTGGGTAAGTCTCAAAGCAAGAGGCTATGACTCCCCAGGGCACAAAAGTTTACATATCAGAAACTGAAGCAAAAGCCTCCTAAAACCTCAAATGTTATCTTAATTGAATTATGCAGATTGATCCTTCTCCATGTCATTTTCCCTGGATTTTGCAGAGATGCTTTTCTCCCTACCTGGCCAGCCAGCTCAAGTTACTCACGTAGTTCCCGCCATCCTCACTGTCACTCATCCTCAAACCACCCCCTTCTTCACAAGGTAATAAATTCTGGGAGAGGCATTGGATCAGGACCTTGTCCACATATCCTTATGGGGATTATGTTGAGGCCCTGTTGGCTGGCCTTAACTTTGAATATGTCTTGGTGTCTTTACTCTTGCTGTGGGTTGCACTGGAGGTGGTAGATTGGAATTAACTTGCCGAGATTCCAATAACAACTCAATGGATTTACAAATATAACTTTTTGGATTATGATGAAGACTGGAAAGGGACTAGAATCCTTGGGTTACTGTACTCAATATTTGGAATACAATATATCTACTTTTCCAAATTTTACAAAATATCTGACCCTTTTGTACTGAAATACAGGGAGAATGAATTTTAAGGAATGAGAATAAATGTGGTTCCAACAGATGAACTAGTCCTTACCTCCCAGGTACAGGAAGGTCTTGTACAGGTGAGTAGACTGAGTTCATTACTTTCAAGGAAATCTACCTTTATATTTACATTTATAGGAGATGAGATTTATGTTGCTGCCCTTGGAAGAAATGGAAGCAGCAAAAACCACTAGATATGTTTCTAAAAATAGACCTAACATGAATCCTACCATTTTACAGGTGAATCAAAGAAGAAGTTGAGGTTCAGAGAGAATAAGTAGCATCCAATGTCACATTAGGATCCTCTGCTTTTAACATCAGTTTTTTAGATTGATGTATTTGTGTCAAGTTGGCTTGACAACCCAGATTAAACAATAGGGGGAAATGCATTACAGTGTATTTTTCCTTAAAGAGATATGGAGAGACAGCAGGGAAGATCTCACCAGGGAACTCCATAACCCTACAGTATCTCTGATAGGAAGAATGGGAGATTTTAAAAAAATTTTTATTTAAAAACAAAACAAACAAAATAGAAAAAGGGGTAGCAACAATACAAGATTCCAAGGGGGAAAAAAAAGAAAAGAACAAAAGATACTGAGAAGTCATTACTTGATAACTTACATACTGTCATCTTGGAAATAGTTGTTCAAGTTACAAAGTTAAAACATACAAAGTACACATTCAAGCAATGAGACTGTCAACAGTTCTGCTCCATGATATAACACAAATACAGTAATATGGTCATTCATCTTACACACTTAAACATACATGCAATTATATCCTTTAGAGCACTTTCTTTTCCTCTCTTATTTACGGTAGCCATTACATATTTTGTGTTTTATTACTCCTACAGTTCTTATTATTTTTTACACTAGAGACACAATGTGATATTTATAAATATGGTTCTTATTTATTTCACTAATGAGGATAGTTTCAAGTTGTCTCCATTTCCCTGTGAAGGCTTCAAGGTCATCCTTCTTCATAGCTGAGTAATACTCTATTGTATAAAAATACCACATCTTTTTCATCCACTCTGTGGTTGATGGGCATCTTGGTTGTTTCCAAGATTTAGCTATTACAAATTGTGCTGCTATGAACATGGGTGCACATATATCACTGTGATATGAACTTTTCAGTTCCTCTGGGAAAATACC
>PVJX010015423.1:0-42557 GCA_004027295.1 Dolichotis patagonum | reverse complement strand
TGCTGTGGCTTCTTTACCTTTCCACTCTTTTTAATTGTCTTGCCTTAATTGCCTTGCTTAGTGTTTTTTTTTTTTTTCTATGTGCATCTAGAATGTCTTTCAGCATTCTTTGCAGGGTTGGTTTGGTAATCATGAAGTTCTTTGTCATGGAAGTATCTTATTTCTCTATCCATTTTGAAGGACAGTTTTTCAGGGTACATCAGTCTGGGTTGGAAGTCATTTTCCTTTAGGATCTGAAATACTTTACTCCATGCTCTTCTTGACTTCATTGTTTGTGTTGAGAAGTCTCCTGAGATTCTCATAGGCTTTCCTTTATAGGTGATCTGTCTTTTCTTTCTAACAGCTTTTAATATTCTGTTCTTGTATTGGATTTCTGGGACATTGATTATTATATGTCTGGGTGTAGTTTTATTTTATTTACGGCTATTTGGCATTCTTTATGCTTCACTGATCTGTATGTCAGTTTCCATTCTTATGTTTGAGAAATTTTCAGCTATTGGTTCTGTAAATAGCCTCTTGATATCATTTGTGTTGTCCCCTTCTTTTTCATTTATCTCTATTAATTGTATGTTATTTTCTTTGCATCATCTTGCAGCTGTTGAATTGTTATTTCCTGATTCTTTGTTACTTTTAAAAGATCTTTCCTTTCCTATTCACTAGCTGCAATCTTGTCTTCAATGTCTGAAATTCTATCTTCACTTTCGTTGAGCCGGTTTTGCCAACTTTCAGTGGAATTTTTGATTTCCTGTATATCTCTTTGAATCTGCTTCATGCATTGTTTGTTTCTTATATTGTTCATTCAGGGTTTCCATCTTTTTGCATTATTCCTCTAATTTTTTTAACTATGTCTTCTTTAGATGTGTTCAGCGTTTCTTTCATTATGTTTATCATTTCTACTTTTACCTGGGAGATTATTTGATTTGAGTTCTTTTATAGCTTCCTGGTTGTTTCTTTATTTCAGTTGCTATCATTTCAGGCATTTCAGATGTATGGCTTCTATTTTCTTCTAAGTACATGGCTCCTAGGCTTGCTTGGGATGGGCTGGAGGTTTGAGATTGCATTTTAGTGTTTTGTTTTGTCATTTTCCTACATTTCTGGGTTTGGAGTGATGTTCCAAAGCTTCCCCCAGGCATGCTGGATATCACCTCAAGTGTCCTCAGCTCCTGGGACTGAATGGAGGTCACTGGGCATGGCCCATCAGGCCCATGGGACCTCCTGTACCTCCTCTGGAGGTCTAGGATGGTGGGTGGGGTCCTAACTGCTGGGAGCAATGGTCCAAAGCTCTCCCCAAATGAACACAAGCACACTGGAATTCACCTCATGCACCCTCAGCTCCCTGGATTGAAAGAAGGCCACTAGGCGTGGTCCAGTCATACCCACAGGACCTCCGGTGCCTCCTCCAGTGTTTCTGGAAGGTGGGCCTCTATGTAGTATTTGTTGTAGAGATTTTTTCCTGAGAATGGGATGTGAGACTCAAAAACAGCGTTCCAGGAGGCTGACGCATGATGATCACATAAGCCCAGAAGTTTGAGCCCAGTCTGGACCTTACCTCCACCCAAAACCAAAACCAAAACCAAAACCAAAACCAAAAGAACATCATCATTTCCTCCTAAAAAGGCAATGCCATTTTTAAAAGGGGAGTTTATGGTTTAAAAATGGCCACTGGGGCTTTGTAGTTGACTTGCTCTTAAGAGATCAGACATGGTAAGAAGAGGCTGGTCACTGGGCCATGGCCTAGAAGGGCTTCTCTCCCTCCCAATGGCCCCCAATGACTTGTGTATCAAGGGCTTGATCCTCAGTGCTGCAAAGCTCAGAAGTGGCACCTAGAGAGGTGATTGGGTCCTGAAGGCACTGACCTCATGTATGGATCAATACACTGCTGCGTTCACAGCAGATGGGGCTCATAGGATTGGAAGTAGCCCACTGGGCAAATTCTGCCTCTGTGTCCATCTTTCTTTCTAGCTTTTACATTTTTGCTTTCTGGCTGCCATGAGTTGAGGGGCTTTCCTCCTCTCACCCCTTCTACCAAGATGTTCTGCCTTGGAGCCACCCAATCGTGTACTGAACTCTTCAGAACTGTGAGCCAAGTAAACCTTTTCTCCTTTAAGTTGTATAAGTCAGTTATTTTGTCCCAGCAACAGAAACCTGACTAACACAGAGAGGAGTTTTTAGGGATCTTCATTGTGTCCAATATCAGTTTCCTAACCTTTATTCTTGGCATCCTTGCCTGTGAAGAGGATAGGATGTGTGAAAACATTCCAGATCTTTTGTCTTCCAGGGCACAAAGGAAGGTGAGGGGTTGAAAAGGATGTGTCCTCACCTCCTCTTTGGCTCCCTCTAAGTGAGTCTCCTGGTTTCATCATCCAGGTTCTTCCTGAGCTGCATGGAACAGGAAGTTCTCCATCCAGCCCCTCCTCCCAAACTGGCACTCATCTCTTGCCTTCTCTGACCTGTCCACTCCAGCCATTAGGATTCTCCCTTGCCTCTTCACTCCCAGATGTCCTCTGTAACCATCCTAGGTTTGGGTAACCTCACCTGTGGGTTAGTCCTATGACCTCCTCTGCAGAACTTGTGAGATGCCATGTGGGAATACAGTTCTTTGTTACAGTGAGACCAGTTCAGGGATCTGCTGGTGTGACTCATCCTTTTTGTGTGTGCTGGATTCTACACAGGCTGATCATGCCTACTGGTAGGTAGAAAGGGAGAGGCAAGAGGGCCTGTTAGTGAGAAGGTGGCCTGTGCCAGGATAGAAAGGTTCATCGGGTTTTCTCACCTGCAAATTGTCTTCCTATAGGATGTTCTTCTCTTGGGATTCACGCAGCAAGCACAGGCTGCCTGCTGGTCAGCTTCCCGAGCACCTTCCTGGGAAGAGGACAGGTGAAGACACAGTGAAGAGGAGATTCCTCCCATGTGTGAGTTCATTCTGCTGTTAGGATGCGATAGGTCTCCCCGCACCAGGGAGTTGTGTCTGTTTTGTTTGCTAGAGAGGTGTTTGGCATGTGCCGTGCATTACGTAAATGCGTGGATGTTATGCAATTCTGGTGAGCTCAAGCTTTGCCTGATCTAGTAGGCTCTGGTCTAACATTGAAATTCATTAAACTGTGTCTATAATATAATTGAATAATCTTTTTCTTAATCCACTGTATTTTGTAAAAACAAAACAAGTGAGCTTTCCAGAATGGAAGAACCTATGTAGCCATACCGGAAGGGCAGAATAGATGGAGACCAGCCTGTCCTGCTTTCTGTGCCTGCGTTCTCATCTACATACTTTGAGTCCATCTTTTTGGTGGATGTTTTCCATTTTAGATTATTAATGGCTATATAAAAAATAATACTTTTTGTCAGGGAGAGAAAATACCTATAATTCTAGCTCTCTGGGAGACTGAAGCAGGAAGATACCAAATTCTAGCTCAGTCTGGGCAATTTATCCATTTAGTGAGACTCTGTCTCAAAATATAAAAATAAAAAGGGTCTTGGGACTAAGAGGCTTTCTAGCTGACTTGCTCTTAAGAAATGAGTCCTACTCAGAAGAGGCTGGTCATTGGGGGCATGTCCTGGAAGGGTTTCTCCCCCTCCCTGACTTCTCCCTTTGCCCTCTCTACTTCCTATTAACCATGCCATAAGCAACTCTCCTCTGCCATGTCCCTGTGCCATACCATCTGGCCTTGGAGATGGTCAACTATGCACTGA
Source organism: Dolichotis patagonum (assembly GCA_004027295.1). NCBI lineage: Eukaryota > Metazoa > Chordata > Mammalia > Rodentia > Caviidae > Dolichotis > Dolichotis patagonum. Next base: position 38,867 of record PVJX010015423.1, on the reverse strand, counting down.
AACTGCTGCAAACTGTAAGCCAAAATAAACCTTTCCTCTTTCAAGATGTGGGTATCAACTATTGTGTTTCAACAAGGAAAGGAACTAAGATACGTTTTGGTACCAGAAAAATATGGTCAGTGCTGAGTTTATACTGACCATGTAGTTCAGACACCTTTAAAACTGGTTTGTGAGAGGAGTCTTGAAAGGCTTCAAAGGCTGCCAACTGGAGCAGCCCTGGACTGCTATAAGCTGAGCGTAATAGGAAATTCTAGGTGTAGTTCAGAGGACTACAATGCTCGTGGAAAGGCAGATGATAAAGACCATGCTTAGGAAGTTCCTGCTGGGAACAAGGACTCGATTGGTAGTTGGACTCCAGGTCATGTGTGTTATTCTTTGGCAGAAATTTTGTCTGCATTTTGCTCATATCCTGATAGTTTGTGGGATGTTGAGATTAAGAGCATCAGACTAATTAATCAGGTGGAGAAAAATGTAAAGGCAACCCAACCTTCAGGCTGTAGCATGCATATTTTTGAGGGCTTTTAGCCAGGTTTATACTGAAAATCAAGAGCAAAAGTTCCATTTAAAAAGTTTTCAGTTTTTCCAGAAAGAAAGCACCTGCAAAGATGGAGCAGAAGAGCACTTAGTTACTGAAAAGATTAGCATTAATATAAAGCCAAGTACTTTGAACCAATACAATAGAAAAAAATGGCTTGAGGACACCTGGGAAAATAGCAAGACACATCCTATAACCTCACAAAAGTGGTAGACATTGCTTTGAAGAGAAAGTCCCAGGGTACTCTGTTGGAGAAGGGACACCTAAGGAATTTGTTTCCCAGAATTCAGTTCACACTGCTCAGTCATCCAGGCACTTAGATGGCTCTTCAGGTGATTTTCGAGGGCCCCTGGCTACTCCTAGAGCTAGTATCAGATTCTGACACTGTGCATGTGGTGCTGGTTTTACTAGAATGCAGAACACAAGAGTTGTGGGATCAGGGAGGTTTACACCCAGATTTCAGAAGGGAGGCCGCATAGTGTGTCCCTGAGAGGGCAGTGGGTGAAACTGTGAGAATGAAGTTGAAAGTGTAATGGTGACCCCAGAAAATAAAGAAACCAAGAATGTGGACCATCTGAGGGAAGTCACAGCCAGCCTCTGATACAAGCAGTAAGGGCTACAACCATCAGCAGTGCCATAGGGTTGGAGCCACCCATGCATCTTAGATTTCACCTTTCCTGATGTGCTAGACAGGAATCTACAGGATTTAGTGTTTGTCCTGCTGGATTTCCATCTTGCTTGGTGCCATTGGTTTCTATCCTCCTGTTTGTCTTCCTTTTGGGAATGGGAATATTTACCCCAGGCACTTGTGTGTTGGTAGCATCTAACTTCCTTTATGATTTTGACAGGGGCTTATAGCTGAGAGTTTGTCATAAATCTCAAAGGAAACTTTGGACTTGGATTTCTCAGCAATGGTGAAACTGTTAGGTCTTTGGCAACTCTTAGAGATGGATTAAATGAATTTTGTATTAAAAGATGTGCATAAGTCTTTTGGGGAGCCAGAGAAGAATGTTGTAGTTTGCATCTAGATATTTCTTTAAAGCCTCATGCACTCAAATATAGGGCTTTTGAAAGGTGGCTGTATTATGGGGATAGCTGAATTGCTGTTAGGCAATGCGGCCTACTCAGGAGAGGCTGGTCACTGGGATGGAACCTGGAAGGGCTTCTCTTCCTCCCTGACTCCTCGCTTTGCTCTGTCTGCTTTCTATCTGCCATGTCACGAGCAACTGTCCTTTCCATCCTCCTGTGCCTAATCTTCCTACCCAGAGTCAGTCTACTATGAACCAAAACCTTTATAAACTGTGAACCAAAATAAACCTTTCCTCCTTTAGTTTGTGGTTCATATATTGTGTCTCAGCAATGAGAAAGTGACTGTGCCAATGATTAATGGCTACATAATAACAATACTTCTAGCCAGGGGTGGTGGCATACATTTATAACCTCAGCTCTCTGGGAGACTGAGGTAGAAGACAGCATGTTGGAGCCTGGCCTGGGCAACTTAGAAAGATTCCATCTCCAAGTAAAGTAAATAAATATATAAAATAAATAAATAAAAAGGGCCAGATATGTAGCTCAATGCCCAGACTTGGAGTTTTATGTCAAGTGCCATATAACAGACAAAACCAAAACCAAACACAACACAATAAAACAAAACAAAAATACATTTAGGGGTTAAAGTGACGGACGAAGATTTTCCCCAAAATATTTTCCAAAAATTCTTAGACAGTGTGAGTCTATGAATACACTGTTAGAACAGATGCAGCTGGAAAGACTTTGAGTATAGTGTCCAGAAATTTTTTATATTTCCTTTAAAAATTGTTGGATTTCAAGTAAGGTGATCTAGGTTCAGATTCTAACTGCATGACCCTAAGTGAATCATTGGACTTGTCTAAACCTCATTTTCCTCATTTTCAAAATGAGAAAATGACTCATAACTGCTGTGTGCAGCTTGAAACAATTCTTATCATAATTAATGGCCAAGTGTATTGGCAACATGCTCTCAACTGCGTTGTGTGGGAAGCACTGCGGTGGGGCAGTACCACTGGATTCCAGTGTGTTGGCCTCCCTGCCCTCCCTCAGTGTACACCTCCTCACGTTCCAGATGTGGAATGGAGTAAAAGGAGTTGGTATTTGGGTCTAATGTCCTTAATTCTTTCCTAAAGGTGGAGACAGTCATGTCGGTTTTTTCTGTGAATAACAAAAAATCAATTTGTCATTAATACGCACTTTCTTAACCTGGGAAAACTGGCCTGGTAGAAGTAGCTGATGGTAAGGAGGTAGGTCAGAATTCCTGGGGTGAAAGATGGCCTCTCTAAGCCTCCCTTTCTGGATACCTGAAATATGCATATTCTTACGCCCATTTTTCACAGTTCCCACGGGGAGTGACTGAGGTAATTTATGTGCCACCTCTAACAGATCTGCAAGAATTCCCTCTTCGGAGCTCACACTTGATAGCTCCTCCCAAAACTGTTTGGTGTCAGGATGGTGTTGGCCTTCTCAGAGTTAGAATGTTGTCTGCTAAATTTTCCAAAGCTTTGTAACATGTAGGAAGCCAAAGATGCATTAGCTGGAACAATAGGTCAATTTCAGTAACCTTGAAATGCTTGAAAAAACAATTTGCTGATTCATTTTGTTTGCTGAGTATGCAGAGTTTTAGTATTTTTGTGCTGAAAATTATTTAATATCCTATCATTTAATTAAAGGGAGGCTGCTGGGAGATAGTTTTTGCCTGTTCCAAATTGCCCCTCTGCCTTCCCTACTTTGTGAAGATTTCCCTTCTTGGGGGGAAGTGGCTTTGTGCAGGCAACATTTCTTAGATGTTTTTATGCTGCAGTTTGACTTGAGTATATTTATGGATGGGACTCAGGTTTCAGACTATGGCTGGGAGGAGTTTTGGCCAATCAGGAGGCAGACTTCCTCAGGTCATTTGCATCTTGCAGCCCACTTTCCAGAGGGAGGATCGCGTTGGTGAAATACATCCTTGGGGGATGTCAGAGCTTTGGTTAAGATTTCCTTTTACTCCTTAGCTGCTAGTGCAGTTCTGATGATAGCTATTTCATGTACACACGCAGCACTTAGGCAGGTAGAGCTGTCAGGAGACTGTAAAATCTCGCTCATTTTGTGATTGCACCTGAAGAAGACAAGAATGACAATGAATCTTCTGCACTGTTGTCTTATTCTGTTCATTAATACATTGATTTATGGCTTGTTGTTTTCTTTGGTGCAATGTGACATTAGTACCTACAAAAGGCAAGCATGTGTGAGAATGCTTTTAAAGCAAAACCCTTTTCTGCAAAGGTAATGATGTTCTAAAATTGGGGAAAAAAAAGTGCAAACTCAGGCAAAAAAAAAAAAAAAAAAAAAGGAAAGAAACAAAAAAAGAAAAAAAATTAAATAAACCCTAAAGTAACTGGATTCTTCTTTTTCTTCCCAGCCTTTTAGGCAGTTCAGTTTCCCCAACATGTTATTTTATTGCTTCTATTTTTTTTTTTTTACCAATATTTCCAACACAGGAAAAAATTAGCAAGTTCATGTTGATGCCTTGCAATGCTATTTGACCATCTTCTGCTTCTCTAGCTATTGGCATACAATACACCGTCAGATTCAATGCTTAAGATGGATCTTTATGAGAATTCACTTCAAAGCCCTGAACAAACACCCAGGCCAGAGAAGGACTTGTATATTGCATGAACCTTATACAAACATGAACCTTATACAAACATGCCTGTTGAGCTTGGGAACAGTAGAATTCAGGAAATGATTTTAAATGAGAATAGTACTGAGATCTGGAATTTTATGTCATATAAATTGTTTAGAAGAAGCTATGAGCCAAATGTGGTAGCTCACACCTATAATCTCAGCACTTGGGAGGCTGAGGAAGGAGGATTGGCTTCAGTTTGAGGTCAGTTTGGGCTATGTATTGAGTTCAAGGATAGCCTAAACTACAGATGAGAACTGATCTCCAAAAAAGAAAGCAGAAGAAGAAGAAGAAGGAAGAGGAGGAGGAGGAAGAGAAGGAGGAGGAGGAGGAGAAGGAGGAGGAGGAGGAGGAGGAGAAGAAGAAGAAGAAGAAGAAGAAGAAGAAGAAGAAGAAGAAGAAGAAGAAGAAGGAGAAGAAGGAGAGGAGGAGGAGGAAGAAGAGTAGTAGGAGGAGGAGGGAAGAGTGGGTAAAGAAAAAAAATCTAATATAGTTGTAATTGGTACCAGACCCAACCAAGTAGGCAGAGGGAGAAGAATGGGTATCTCATGGGATATTAAGGAAGAAAAACAAAAACAAAAACAAAAAAAACAGCAACAAAAACCAGAACAGAACAGAAAGGAACGGAATGAAACCAAACCAAGTCAAACCAAACCCAAAACCCTCCAGTGCCCTCCAGGTCCAGAGGACTGCTGAACCAGCACAAGTGTGGCCATGCTCGTTCTCCCGCCTGCTGGAGTGCTGGTGGGCCCATGGCTTCTCAACACCATAAGTTAGGAGACAGGGGCCTTTACAGGTAGCTTCCATGGCCACTGGTCTGAGGAGATACAGGTCACCCTTCAAACTGGTGAGCGTGATCCACTGCCATTAGACATGGACAGGGAAGCCCTTTCCCAAGGCCAAGTTTATGCGGCTGGGCAGAGTTTCTCTCTAATAGCTGTCTACTGGTTGGAAGAGAATAAGCCCCTCCCCTTTGCAATCCCTTGGGGGTTTTCCAGGCCTTCTTTTCCAGTGCTCCTAATCCACCATGGTGTCCCGGAGAGTCCCACCCTGCCTGTCAGGAGGCAGCTGTACAGTCTCTGACCTACTCTTTTCTCTTAGCCTTTATGACCTCAGGTAGGGAGGTAGCCAGCATATCTGCTGGGCTGTGTCTTTGGATGTGGACCTGGGTGCCACCAATTGGAGGTAGACAAGGACATCATTGCTCCAGAGTCCAGAAGGCACACTTGTCCATATGTGGACACAGAGGCTCGTGTTTCTGTCTCGGTCCCAGTTGCTACAGTAACACAGGAACCAACTCTCTCAAAGGAGCTGACTGTCTCAAGTTCTAGAGAGGAGAAATCAGTACAGGGTTTGGCAGGCTGGGGACAAGAATCCATTCCAGGCCTCTCGCCCGACTCTGGAAGTTGATGGCAGTCCTTGGCCCTCCTCGACGTGAATCATCACCCCGCCTTCCGCCTCTGTCTTCACTTGGTCTTCCCCCTACAAATGTGTCTGTCTCTGTGTCCCAATCTTTACCTTGTGTAAGAACAACAGACAGATGACATCAGGTCCGCAGTCATGAGCTCATCTCAGATGGTCATCAGCAAAGACCCTACTTTGACATATGGCACGAGAGCCAGGACTCCAGCATCTTTTGGGGATGAGTTTTGCCCCAGTAGCTGTCAGAGGTGCTCCACACCCTAACTTGTTGGGCACTGGCCATGGGGGACATGAGTGGAGGAGAGGGAACCAGTGCTGCTTTGTGGTTTGGGGTCTGACCCTTGGACCAGGCGGTTATGCATGAATAAGGACACTGCTGTTACTCTGAAAATGCATCCTAGTGCGGTCCCCAATTTCACCTCAGAGCTGAGGGTCCCATGGGTGCCATGGTGACCGAGCCTGCTGGACAGTTGTCCACAGTGCACCCACACTGCTTTGCATTAGAGCAGCCTTCTGGCAAGGTTCTGCTGTCTGACCAGATCCAAGTACACAGATAGGAGGTGAGAACCTAGCACTCACCCTGCTGTGCAGACAGGTGGCCAGGCTCTCTGTGAAAAAGGTGGCAGTTGCTTTTCTTGGAGGCTGGGACCATTGGGAATGGGTAAAGGCTGCAAATACAGTCCATGTCCTTCCCATTGCTCAGCAGAACGAGTTGTTGGAGAGTCTGTGGCCCTAGAGGTCAAAGTTGTGCTGTATAGACCCAGGCACTGCGGTGGGGCTCTCACCGGGTCAGAACTTCCATTTAGTATACGGGCTCCAAGTGTTGTCCTAACTCAGAAGCATGGACTCTGGGGCACGGATACATTCAGCAACCCTTGTTCTCTCCGGTTCACTGAGTGTAAGTTCACTGTCTGCTTTCTCAGCTGTAGAGGGGAGTGAGAGGTAGGAAAGGAGATTATTGATTCCTAAATGCTATCTTCTACAGTGGGCTGTTTGAGGGACGCAGCCCAGCTCTCTCCCACTCTGCGGATCACCACCCTCACAGCAGGCAGTGGGCCCTGGCTTCCCTGTGGTCTTGTGTCAGAGCTGTGTACACCCAGGGCCTGCTGCAGCTGATCTTGCTCACGAAAATCCAGCGCTCTTCCAATGCTCTTCAGAAAAGACGCAGTGTTGTGGCTTTGTAGAAAAATGTAAGGTCTACACAACGCTTAGTCTTTTTTTTTTTAACTTAAAAAGACTTATTGGGGGAATAAATTATTAAATTCTTAATTTAGACTCCCAAGGATAATGCAAAAAAACTATAGTGAGCTTTTGAGTTAAATTCCTTCTTCTGGGCTTCAGCCTGATCTTTCTCTTGTCCTACGTCCTTTTCCCTTTGAAGGGGTCCATGGCCATAGGTCTGATGAGAGGGCTTCCAGCTACTGAGAACAAAGTCTCAGCTCTGTTTTTCTAACAAGAATTAGGATGAGACATATACCTGTAAGTCACTCTTAATTGCATGTATCACTAAAGTTGGCCAAGAGTGTTTTCCTCATTCATAATACCAAGATTTGGGAAGAACATCAAGGTAGGTAGATCTTGATGCCACTTTTGAATCCTTTTGCAATGTTCGCACATGGGGAGCTCTACGTCCACATGGCTGGTGTATTCTCATTGTCATCATCAGCATCACCATCGCCTGCTTTCCTGTCCTCTTCTTCAAGCTTGTGCATTAGGGCACAGGCTCAAGGGCTGGCTCTAAGTCTAGGCGTGGCAGGGAGCTGAAGCTGGAATTGTTCCCCTTTGGGGCGTCAGCATCTTCAGCCTTAACATGAAAGTAGTGATGCCTTGTCTATGAGCCAGATGTGTGTGGGCAACAAAGGAGATGAAAATAGGTAGAAATAGAAATATTTGGTATGTGCCTCCTTAGTCAGTTTTCTGGAGAAATTAACCTGGAGGTGAAAATTCATGTGCTGGGGAGTTGAGGTTGTGCTTTTATCAGGTATCCTGTAATAAAGCACAAAGAGAGGTTGTGGAACTGAAGCCCCTGCTGATTCCAGGGGCACTCTGACCCAGGGCGGGCCTGGAGTGATCCAGAATGAAGGCAAAGGGAGGGCTTCAGTAACCCACATGTGGGCTGTTCACCCCAGACGGTGGAGCCTTGCAGCTCTCAGATCTGCACAGACCCTTCCAAATTCAGTAGTTCATCTCACGGACAGTTGGGGATTTCATGAAGTCACAGTGATGTTGCTCAAGATGTTCCCACGGTCACTGCCACTCTTTAATTACAATCAGCAATTATAGATCAGGTGATCACCAGGGAAAATAGCACAACTGCATCAAAAGACCTGCATCTGCACATCTAGCAATCAAGAGGCCTTCAGGGAAAATGACTTGGCCTCTAGTAGCTCTGCAAAAACTTTTTGTGAGATAGTATTGGGAACTAGAAGATGTCTCATCTTGTATCATATAGGTCTACTAAAAAATTATGCCAAAAATGAAGTCTTGAAATGTTCTTTGAGTCGAAGGGTTACAGAAAAATTGCAATGATAACCCAAATTTTGTAAAATTAAAAAAACTTATCTGTATAATTAGGTTTTATTTCTTTTCAAGGTATAAACTGGGCTCTCTTTCTCACTATTGACTGTGAAATTTCCATTCTCTGACAAGCATTTTCATCAGATAAACTTTTCTTGGGAACAGACGTTTTCAGAGGACATGAGTCCTCTCCTGGCTTCTGTGGGGTGGGAGGAGGCAGACCCCTCAGATGTGGGGTCTAGACGGGAAGATAGAACACACTGCAAGTGTCAGTGCTGGCACTCAGAGGAAAAGCTGGTGCCTGGGTCCGCTGACCGATTCACCTTATCACTGACGATTATCCGCAGATTCCACCTCCTGAAGGTCAGAGAAGGCCTTCCAAGAGCATCAGTGTGAAGACAGCTAGATGTGGAAAGGTCAACTGAAGGGGAAGAACCTGGGTATACAAAGATTTATAATTTCAATTCCAGCTTAGAGTCTGACATTGCTTCAAATATCCCATTAAAGAAACAACAAACGGCAGATAAAATTGTCTCTTGTTTCAAATAATACATACCTTTAAAATAACTGCAAAATAGCTTCTAGAATAAAATTCTAGAATAAGATTCTAGCCAGGCAGTGAGATGAATCTTGAAACATGCAGGAGCAGGGGCCTGCAGGGCCTTGACACTCAGTTCACACGTGAGGTGTCTGGGAAATCATGCTGAGTTCCCCAGGGCCATTCATCTTCAGGATCTGTGTTTCTTTGAATGACTTGCATGCATGCAGCGAGACAGAGGGCTCTGCAAGGTGTGGAGCTACATGTTCAAATTGCCTCGATGACTTGTGAAATTCCTCCATCGACAAGATCAAAACGACCGTGGTAAAATTTAGGCAGTCTATAGAGGCAGGCATTTCAACAGCAGTAATATGAAACTATGAGTGTTTTAAAAAATAGAATTGGGGTGGGTAAGTACTTATGAATTCAGCACTAAAACTTACCTTTCTCCAAAACAATTTAAATAGTTAGTTTTCCAAGGTTACCTAGAGTCTATCTGAGTAGCATAATAAAGAAATGACACCTGAGGACAGGAGTCTGCTCTGTTGGTGGGGAGCAGGACTGACTTGAAGCTGGAAGCCCAAAGGCAGCGAACTTCTAGAAAGCCAGGCCTGAGGCTGCTGCTTCTATCAACCAGTCGGAAGTGGGCTTTTCAGTAGGTGAAGGCAGGGGAATTGGTTATCAGGCATCAGTTTAGATTTGGGACCAAGATTCTCCTTCCAGAAACACCTTTGCATACAGCTTGTTTCAGGAATCGGATTGTTAGTGTCTTCTGGGGCATCGTTCCAGATTTTGATGGGCTCCTTTTCTACTCCAGTTCTGTATTTTCCTACTTTCTTTACCTGTGTGTGGCTACCTACCCACTGCCATACCCCTGGATGCTTCAGTGCATTTACTGAATTGCTTATCTAGAAATCAAGACATACAGGTCTCAGTGAAACAAGCCAGCCTTCCAATGTTTGTCCTATATAATGCCATCGCTGTCTGGTTTTGAAGAACAAACCTGGCTTCCTGGCATGGCAGTGGCTACAGGCAGTCACCACGGACTTGCGCAGAAGCTCAAAATGCAGCTCTGTTGGAATGCCTGCACTCAGACTGCTTACATTTTTCAGCTGAATGGATTCTTTCCTTTCCAGATAAGCTGTGCTTGTGTTACTCACCCTTCTCTCTGGAACCATTTGGTCTTTCCTTGCTCTTGCTTCCTATACACGTCTGTCTTTTCTTCTCATGTGTACATGCAGTGACAGTTGGAGACAGAACAGAGAACGCTGCACGTTGAACATCAGCCAGAGGCATCTCCTGTGCTGGGTCTGGTCTGGTTTCTTAGTTCTTCCCAACGTGCACGTCGATGACCGGGAGAGGGCATTGAAGATGAAGCTTACGTCTCACCTCCTGCAGGATGCCCTAGTTTCCGTGTTGTGTAGTCCGTCCTTTTTCTTCTGTAAGATTCACTGCATATATTGGCATCTGCTGTGGCTAGAATAGTCCCTCAAAGTTCATGTGATCAGAACCTCACTCGCAGCCAGAGGGATGGGCTTGGGTGGTGAGGACTCTGCCCTGGGGAACGTGTCCGTGTCATCATCTTGGGAGTGGGCTAGTCATCTTTAGTGTGCACCAATTGTAACAGTGAAGGTGGTCTTTCCTATTCTCCTGTCCTTTGGTCAAGGATGAGGCCACAAATGTCCCCTAACTACACACCAGAATTGGGCTTCCCAGAGTCCAGATCAATGAGAAATAAGCTTCTTTCTTTATAAAGTACCCAGACCATGGTATTCTGTGATAGCAGCATGAACACAATGAACACAGCACCTAACAAGAAATAAAGATTCTCATACTAGGCTACAAAACCAGACTTTCACATACCCTTTTTGAATGGCGGATAAATAGACTTTATCTAGAGACTCAAGTTCCTAGAACATAGAACCTTCCCATTGTATTCAAGGCATCCCTGAACAGTTACTGAGGTAATCTGGAAGTTGATATAAAGTTAGTATGTTTGTCTTCATGTGGTATAATTGTTCCCAACTCAGCCAAGCTCAGAAGCAGAATCGTTCCTGTGCTTACATGTTTGCTCACTTGTGTGCACAACTGAACAGAAATAAACTCCACTAGGACAGAGCGAGAGGAGGGCATTGCCTACTTGGTGTTCCTGCCGACACCCAGAATGTTGACATTCCCATTCTACTTGGGTGGACATAGTCGAATGTTTCTGTACTGGTGACATCCAGAAAGTTTCTTAGATTATTTGCTACGACAAAAGGAATTGTTAAGGATGCATGAAAACACACTCACTTTACACTGTAAAATACTTTTGGGCCCATTAAGGAACAGTGATAAATGAATTGCAATTAGCTCCCTGGAGTATAATCTGGTCTCTGCCAGCAACTAGTTTAGGTGATTGGGAAGGTTCGCTATCGGCCTTCAATTTTCTCATCTTTCAAAGCAGGGAGGTGGAGTAGAAAGCTTTGGTGTGGTGCAGCGACAATTTAGAATCAGAGCAAGTTCTCGGTATTTATGGAGTTTGTGAATGAATTTGAGTCCAAGTCCTGCCTCTAGCTGTGTATCTCATTAGGAGAAGGAAGGAAAGTGCTCAATTCCTCAAGAACCGTAGCCTCTCCTCTACCCAATGGAAATAATAATGCTTATTGCATAAGGTGCTGGTGAGAACTGAGGTAGGGGTGAGAGCATCAAGAGCGGTCTCTTACATAGAGTATATTGTGGGTGCTCCACCGATACCAAACTGGATCGACACAGTAGCATCATAATTCCAGTTATCTACAGATCCCAGATTCTGGGTCTTCGAGGGTTCTCATGGGATCATTATTGGGGCCCATAGGCTGTTGCAGAGAGTCAGCAACCATCCCCAGGAAGCCGGGAACACCGTAGGCACTCCTACTGCCTGGTTTAAACTCTGCCCTGGGGACAGTCAGAGGTCATTCTGAGAAATCCTGCTGTCCAAGTGGCACTGACACTTCTCTACTATTGGGGGTGGCATTACATTGTCCCCAGAATAATGAAAGTCATAAGAAAATCCTTAACTGCAGAGAAAATGAGAACCACTATTTCAGAAATGCTTTGTAGTTCTTGTCTAAAGTAGCAGCACAGTTAGGGGCAGACTTTGTTTCCTCTGTGGCTGATGCCTTTCCAATCAGGGAAGCTGTGTGTACCGCCTTGTCCTGTCACACACCAGTCTCATGTCAACGGTCTTTGCCCAAATTTGATGCTGAAAATACTGGATACAACTTTCTGCTCTGTGGTTGTCCCTCTGGAGACTCATGAGGAAATGTGATTGTCCCTGTGGCAGTGCTGACAGGTTGTGAGGTCTGCCGGAAGTGACCACATGGGTAGGAGGTATGAAGGTAGCTCTCAAGGGAGCTGGTGAGCTACCACAAGAACAGTTGGTATAAAGTGAGCAGTGCCCCCCGTTTTGCCTCTTCTGCTTCTTGACTATTCTGGGGCTGCCGGGAGTCCTCTCCACGTGCAGCCACTGGATTGTGGACTTCCGTCTTGTAGAACCAACAAGAGTCTGAGTGCCAGCGTGTCTTGTGCAGGCCCCTGCAGCCAGGCCTGGCTCTTGGAGCTTTGTGAGGCTCTGAAATGGGGCCTCAGCGGCCACTTGCACGGCTGCTGACTCCAGTCTGGCAGCCGTGGTCTAGAGAAAGAGAGCAGAGACAAGCAGACACTTCTTTTAAAGCCACGGAATGGAATTTAGAGGGAGAAGGGCCCATCCCTCTGTTCCCAAGTGAGAGAATATATGATGAGGCATCCATGATATTCGTTAGGTGTTGGCGCCTATGCAAACCAAGGAACCCAGGGAAGCAAAGCAGCAGAGCTTGCAGAGTTTGCGCCAGATCGTAAAGTCGAAGCGTACCTGGCTGCACAGGCAAGCCACAGTGTGCAGTTTTGATAGAAATTATCTTTGGGCCTGGCTGCTGCTAAGGCAGTTTTAAAAGCAGTGTCAATTTTTTATTTTTTTGGCAAATGTGATGTTTGTGGTTCTGCGTGTTCCCACAGAATCTCTGCGTCTTCTAAGGTTATCCAGTTTCTCTACCAGACCTGTTTGCTGCCTGACAATACACTGTGTCCCTCAGGAAAGGAATTTCACGGGACCCAGAGCATCTCACTCAGGATCACGAGGAGGCTCCAGTGACTATCCAAACGGAAACCCAGGTGTCTTGTTCCCAGGCTGTGCCGTGCTTCCTACGAACCTATAATTAGCCTCCTTGTTCTCCTAAGTCTTAGGCAGCTATTGTGCTTCACATCTTACTTGTATTGGAAGACTTTTCAGTTAAGCTAATGAATTTTTTCAATGTTCTTATTGGTAACAAATTTTGCTAATCAGTCAGTTCTAATCAGACTTTCTTTCTGGCAATAATCATTCGCTGGGGCCCAAAGAACTACATACAACCTCCACAGAGGTAGAAAGTATCACATCGGAATTCATCGGCCGTAAGGAGGAGACAACCCCTAGGGAGGCTCCATCGGCCATGATCAGAGAGAAAGGCAACATGCTTGGACAGCCAGAGTGAGCCACGAGGCTGAGGCGTGGTGCGGTGGCTGAGCTGGGCCCTTACACACGGGGCGATAGGCTTGCCCAGAACCCAGCGCTTGTTAGCTGCAGGAGAGATTAGAGAAACGCTTTATCACCCTTGTCTGAAGTATCTGGCAGAGTTGGGAGCAGACATTATTTACTGGGTGTCTGATGTCTTCCTCTCAGAGGCTTTGTGTGCTCCTCCCCCTCTCGGGTACCAGTCTGACAGCGAAGGTCACCTGCAAGTTAGAATAACCTTGTTGAATTGTAGGTGGCCACTGTGCTATAGCTATAAAGTATGATGCAAAAGAGTGCTGGATGGGGCAAGGAGACCCAGCCCACTCTGCTGAGGCGGCGTCAGTGCCTCCTGCCCAGGGCCACTCACCCTCTGGAGCTCAGGCTTCTGCGTGCTATGTCCGCTCTTCCCACCGCCAGGGGGGCTGCAGGGAGCAAAATGAAAATAAGGGTGAGAAGATTTATAAATTTGATAAACTCTCTGAGTAAAAGGTCTTAATTTTCATTTCAGCTTTTACAGACATTTCTACTTCTGAGAAATTGCAGAAACTGATTTATTTACTTGTTCATTTCGAGGTAGCACTGGAGATTGAACACAGGGCTTTCACACAGACCTACATCTCCAGCCCTTTTACTTATTTATTTTTTATTTTGAGACAGAGTCTTACTAAGTTGGTAAACTGTCCTGGGAGTTGGGGAGAGGGAGTCAAATCTGGCTGGCCTCCTGCCTTCGCCTCCCGGAGTGCTGGGATTATAGGTGTACACCGCCATGCTCAGCAATTTAATATTAACTGTGCGAAAAATAGAGTCCTTTTATGAAATCCAGGAATCACTTTATTTTTGCAACTGAGGCCCTGTGTTATGGCTTGTCCTAGTGTGCCCTTTGCCTGATTGGTATCTATATCCCGGATAATGCAAGGGGTTTTCCCCTGTCCTTCCACAGCGGAGCTGTCCTGCCCTGAAGGGTATCCCTGGTGGGATAATTCCGCCCATCCTGGCCCTGGGTACCACAAGCTCACGAGCCTCGTGCTTCCCCCTGAGGCAGGGGATCTGATGTGGCCCGCCTGCTCCTGCTTTGACTCTGAAGTCAGCCTTTGTTTTGTTCCGACCATGACAAAACAGGTGTGATGTGAGATTGTGGACATGAAAAAAGGCTGCTTTCTCAAAAGAAAGTTATTCACAACTGTGAAGCTTTTAAAGCCAAACTGTAAATTTTATCATCACTTTTAAGCAAACAAATATAGTGTCTAATTTTTGCACTAAACTGTTAGGTAGTTTTGTGTTTCATACTGGTTTTGCCCATGTAAATTAACCATGAATATGGTCACTTGTACTATCCATATCGCCATATAAACTTAAATGACACGTTTTGCTGTTTAAAAATAATCTGCTGTTAAAATGACATTTAGTTATCTCTAATTTCCCGGAGTATATTTTACTTTAGAAACTGTTTTTCTTAAAATTATATATGGATCTAATCTTATAGACCTTAAGCAATATGAGGGTTTTTTTTCTTTTTAAAATTTTTTTTATTATTTTGAAGGTAGTAAAACACAACAGACCAAGACAGAACAAAGCCAACTGAGACAGTGTAGTGAAATTGGTACAGAACTTCACAGCAGGTTACCTGGATAACAGTAATAGGTACCATAGTATATCTCGTTATCTTCACAATAGTTGTTCTTTCAATCAGGTATAGCAAAATCAAAGGAAATTCAGGACATTACAGAACTTATCAAAACAGAATATTGAATAGAGCAATATCTTTAATAGGAACAAAGCAAAACAGTGATAAAAATATTTGCCTTCAAAGAGATGGTAGAAGGAAATCCCCCTTATTTTCTATATTGCATATGGTCAGCCTTCCAAGAGATGCTCAGACTTCTGGCTCCCACTTGCTAAGGCGGGGGTGTGTGTGGGATGTTTGATTCTCAGCCCGTGGGCCTGTAGGCTCACAGCCACCCACCAGGGCTGAGCGAGCCAGTTGTTTTCTTTCCCAGTGCCCCAAGTTCCAATATGGCGCAGATCTCCAAGGGTTTGTTTTTTTTTTTTAAACAATTCAAGATATATTTTGTGTTTTTTTTCTTTAAACAAATTCAACTTACTCAAAGAAAAAGAATTGTTGTTTTAACCTAAATGCCACCATTTCTGACTATATGGTATTTGTATGCAGGTTCTTCAGATTAACAGAACCAGTAGGAGAGACAGGGAAACACACACTGCAGTGTGGCTGGCAGGCCTACTTCCTCGACAGACCCTCATGGAGACTCAGGGAAGAGTGAACCCGGAGAAAGCCAGAGATTCAGGCAGCACCTTCCTGTTGTGATCTGGATGACTTTGCGTTCTCCACGGTCCTCAGTCCCGGCCTGCGGCTGACTGGATCAGGCCCAATCATAAGGTCTGTCTGCTTTACTCAGAGTCCACCGCCCTCCATCCCTTCTCAAAAATATCTAGGCTACTGTTTACCAAACAACTAGGCAGAATAGCCATACTGACATGAGCAATTAGCCGTCAAAAATCCTAAAGCAGCTTTAAAAAAACCTTGGTTTAGAGGCCCAGTGAGTAAAGGGGCAGCTTCCTTATAAAGGAAAAAGCTCACATTGTAACAAAATATGACAACAGCACTTTACCCTGATTCTCTATTCAGGGTAAAATTCAGGGACACAGTGAAGCAATAGTCCTGGTACTTGCTGAGAAGCTGATCAGTCTTCCGGAGGCAGAAATGGATACTTTCGTTATTTTTACTTTGTATTCTGTACAAGCATTATGCGTGCATAGAAACTTACTGAATAACGAATAGTTCCCTGCTACTATACTTCCGGGTTGGAGAAATGTCTTTCAGAACATGTCAGAGCTACAGCTGGAGGTAGCAAGTACAAGTCCCTGAAGTTCTGTACCCAGCAATGCTATCACCAAATCAGAGCTAATTCATTGTCCCCAAAAAGCCATGTTCAGGAATTACCAGAACAAAACAAATCCAAGAGTCGAAACTAAAGAATACTCTAGATCCAACCACAATGTTTTATCTGTAAAATTGCGCCAAAGTATTATGCCTACCAATTTTAAAAACCAACCAAACCTTTAAACCAGTTCTGCAAGACTTTGGAAGTTTCAGGAGCGGGTTTCTCCCCAGATGGTTTGGGTGCTAATGGAACTCTCTCCCCTCATTAAGATAGGGTTTGTGGAAGGGGATTAGCATAACCCTGGACGGGTGTACTTTGGATTACTAAAAGAGCCCCACTTCTTCCTCAGGGGCGTGTACACGTGCAAATCCCTGCTCATCAAGATAAACAGCAACCCCTGGAAACTGTGATTAGAACGCTGCGGGGAGGGAGAAGGCTTAATTCTAAGAATTCTTCAGCTGAAAACAGAGTCTGTATGGAGCCAGCAGAAGCAACATCTTCAAGCACCCACGCACGCGCGCGCGCGCACACACACACACACACACACACAGTCCACGTGGGAAAAGAACAATCAGGTGATAAGAATGAAGTGCTTCAGTCAGGGCTGACTTCCCTCTTCCAGCACATTCCTGAGGCCAGTCCTCCATCTCCCGTTTCTGGCTCTGAGGGCTGACTACCCAGGATGCAGAAAATCCCCAAACTGAGCCCATGTGAATATAACCAGCAGCAGAGTTCGAAATGATTTCCATATGCTTCTTTAAAAGGGAAGCCAGCCTCCCAGTTTGTGTGGAGAGAAACCGTTTTCAGTAATTTTTTAGTCAGCAACTGACTGGCCCAGGGAACTCCGTGAATGTGACATTGGCTTGAAGCTCACACTGGAAAGAGAAGTAGCTGTCCTCTCAGGTCACCGGCTGGGTTCAAACACGTGCTTTCTCCCTTCCTGCTTCTCTACAGCCCTTCCCTGAATTCAGCACGGTCTCCTCTTTAGCCTCTGCTTACAGCACAGCCTGTGCTACCTTTAAACCCTGAAACTGAACTTGTTCTAACTCTTACTTGCTAAGATGTATGTTTTCAGCTCTAGCCAGCCAGGGTGTGTGTGCGGAAAGGGAAATGCTGGGAAATTACAGACTACAGGTTTTATCTCTCAAGAAGAATATAACCCGGTATCTTAAACTGGGTGATGGAGAGAAAAACTACACACACACACACACACACACACACCCACGTGCACACATATTCACACATAGGAAATAGTTATAGAACCAAGTAAGAGAGCAATAATTATGTGCTAAATTGTGTGGCACAGATTATATACACTTTAAGGAATCCAGGAAAAGAGCTCCGTGTGGGAAAAATTTGAGATGATTTTATTACTGTCTCACAAACCCACTTTTAAAGGGAAATAATCAATTGTTAAGAAATGCCCATTTAAAGGTTCAGCACTACAATGAGCTATTTTAGGGAGGGAAAAAGGACCATGAATAATTATGGGCACAGTCCCTGCTAATTGGAGTCGAGTCCAAGCTCCAGCAGAATAACAACCTCCCTTTAGTTGGTGAGTTCGTTTGCATTCTGCGGCAGGGAATTGTATGCCCTGGGACCGGTGCCTAGAAGATATTTTATGGATACTCAGGGCCCCAGTCTGCATTTCTTTCATGTGCTTTTTGAGCATATTAATGTCTCTCCAAAGGTATTAAAAGAAATCTGTTGAGCCTCTTAGGAAGACTCACAACAGTCTCAAAATAGCCACGCTTCTGGCCAGCTTTGTTGTACTTACAAGGCGATTCCTTCTCCTCCATTGCTCAGAAAAGGATCCTGTGACAATCTCTACACAATTTCCGTCTGTCAGAGGAGGAAGACTTCAGGATAATCCAGGTGGTGGAAACTGCTGCAAGCTGGAGCCATGAACAGCTGCAGTGAGAAATCTCCAAACCTGCATTCCTGCTCTGTCTCTGCCTTTGGAGTCCCACTTCCCCACCAGGGTGCCCCAGGGTAGTCCAGGCTGGGCACTGCCAAGTGGATTTCCAGAAATGTGGAACCCCTTTCCTCCAGCAGGGCACAGATCTGTGTCAGGCTCCACATTCAGGTGGTTCCAATGAGCACATCTTTAATTGCTCAAGTTCTTTTTAAATTTGCCTCTAAACTTAATTTCAATCAGGAGGAAGCCAGGCCTTTGATGCATACTTCCTGCCCTCCAGGAGGGCATCTAGCGGGGCTCCAGTGAGGAGCCAGCTGTTGAGTCTTTGTCTGGAGAGAGAAGGAAAGAAACAGGCCACAGGGTGCAGTTCCCCAGTGAGCAGCAGAGGTGGCCTCTGAGGGAATCCCAGGTGCCAGTTCAGCTGAGAAGTCCTGCATGGGGAGAGAAGGGTCCCTCATAACCCTCCCTCCAGGTGCCAGCATCTTTCTCTGGGTTCTTAGTGCGCGTGCAGGGGTAGCATCTGCACCGAGCAGTTTTAGTCAATCTAAGGAGTACTACAGACCCAGGAGTTCTGTGTGAGGAGGCTGAAACTTTAATCTCATAGCTTACACTGGTGCCAGCCCTACAGATGCAGTGTGGTGTTCAGAACACAGGCTCCCTATCAAATTCCTGTCCCCGAGCCGGCCAGTGGCATGGCAGCCGGAGGGAGATGGTAGCTTCAGAAAGCAACAAATGATGCCTGGGGAAACATTCAATATATGACATAAATCCTCACAGCAGCAGTCACCAAATCACCCAAAGGTAGAAGCAGCCCAAAGGCTCAGCCGTGGATGGATAGATAAGCAAGATGTGGTCCATGTGTGTGGTGGAATGTCATTTAGCCACAACACATAGGACAACATGTGTGACTCTTACAGTGTGTGCTGAGTGTGATCAGCAGGTCACAAAAGGCAACATACTGTGTGATTCTGTTTCCTTGAGGTACTCAGGGTAGACCAAAGCAGAGACACAAGGTAGGCAGAGAGCAAGCATGGAATGATCGTTCAGAGAGTACAGGGCATTTTGATGGGGTGATGAAAAAGCTCTGGAAATACTACCACAAATGTTCTAAATACCACTGAATTGTTCACATGAAGCAGGTAATTTTATGTTGGGTGAATTTCACCTTAGTTTGAAGAAAATACTCAGCACACTGCCAACTGTTAAGCACTCAGGAAATGTGGGCTTAAGACACTTCCGATTTTTGAGGAATCCGTGTCCTTCCACATTTTAGCAATGTAATTTGCTCTAACTTTCCCCCAACAAAACATCGGTATCAGACTCTCAGGGAAAAACTGCCATATTGCCTACCTCTAAGCTGTTTCTCTATCAAGTTCTCAGTTGGTCCCGGCACCCACATAGCTCACTGTGTCGGCCTCGAGCTTACCCTGTGCCCTGGTCTAATTATATCACATCTCTCCCTGCTGGCTTCACTGAGGGCTACTGCGCCTGCTTCAGTTTCTCTCCCTTCCACCATACACGCTGCTATTGGATCAGCCTTCTGAGCATCACATCTGTCTGTTTGTTTGTTTGTTTTCTCCATGCCCAGTAGCTCACAGGGGTCTTCGCTGCCGTAAGAAAAGCCACCCACCCACCTGCCACCCTCTCTCTGTCACCTTTCTTATGATTCTTTTCACAAGCAAGAATCATGTACTTCAGGGCAATGAGGAATTATAGAGAACCGGGTTCACAGCCCTCATTGCACAAAGGCAGAAATCGTGTCCCAAAGAACTGCTATGAGGTGGAAGGCGCCGGTGCGGTCCACGGCAGGAAGCGTGCCATGCTGGTGTTGGAAGGAGTCCTTGGGTTGAAAGGAGTCCCCAGCTCCTTCTCCTCTTTCCCTGACGGGACCAGTTTTCTGGATTTCCCGTTCTCTGATTTGCTTGCCGTCCACATGAGCACTTCATTATGGGTGAGCGCTGACGTTTCTGTGCCATCTCTGCAGGGATATTTTCCCAGCAGAACAAGGCGTCACACCCATCAATCTCATCTCTCTGTGGAATCACAGACACAGCCAGGGAGACGAGCCCTATAGGGTCTGTGGAAGAAGAGAAAGCACCCCTCTCTTGCAGGTCGGCACTGGTGGAAACGGCCTTCGCCCTTTCCTTGGCCTACCTCTCTTGCAATGGCTGTCCCCCAAATTCAGCTTACTTGTAATTTTAGTTTTATGTTATGGTTTGGTTCTAAAATGTCCCTTGCAGATCATGTGCTAAAGGCTTGGTTGTCAGCTGATGCACTTTTAGGAAGTGATTATATCACAGGGATTTTTATATAATCATGATGACATTTTAAGAAGTAATGGAATACTAAGAGCTAGGGCCTAATGGAACAGAGTGGGTTATAGAGGTGTGACCTTGGGGATGGTATGTGGGCTCTGACTCTTCTCAATCTCTCCCTCTCCCTCTCCTCACCCTCCCTCCTTCTTTCCCCTTCTTATCTGTCCCCCTCCTTCTGCCCCCTCGCCTTTCCTTCCTTTCCTTTTTCAGCATCTCTCATCCTCTCCTTTCTGGCCACCACGAGAGGAACAGCTCTGCTCTCCCACGCACTTCCTGCCGTGGTGCTTTCACCTTAGGCCTAAGAATGATGGAGCCATCTGACCACGGCCTGAAACCTCAGCAACTGTGAGCACGAAGGACCGCTCCTCCTCGTGTTGATTTGCACAGATTAACACGGTGTGATTGACCTACTGCGTGCTGCCATGTGTCTTAGACGGAAGAGGTGGACTTTAGCAATTCTGCCTTTTATCTTGTGAGGGTATTCTTTTCAGGTGCTTAAGAAGCAGATATAAAATGATGCTCCCCTTTGATGTTCTATGTGTATGCATCTTTGTATATCTGCAGTAGAAATGGCTTGTTTGTTCTTCAGAGCAGGGGTCTGCAAATTCCAGGCCAAGGACCAGTACTAATCGGTGATTTGCTAGGAACCAGGCCACCCAGCAGGAGGTAAGTGGCAGGTGAACCCTGAAAGATTTGCCTATTTTTACAGCCACTCGTCATTGCTTGCACTATCACCTGAGTTTGTCTCCTGTCAGATCTGCCCTGTAATTCAATTCTCATAGGAGTGGGAAACCTATGTGAACTGTGCATGCGAGGGACCTAGGATGCAAGCTCTTCCTGAAGGCCTAATCCAGAAGCCACTGCCAACCCTGCCCCATGGAAGAACCATGTTTCACAGAACCAGTCCCTGGTTCCCCAAAGGTTGGGGGCAGCTGCCCTGGATGCTCTGAGCGTGAAATCCACGAAACTTGCAAGGCACGTGGGCAGTAGGACGTGGGACAGGTGTTACTGGGACTTTTCTCCAGAGGTGCGCTGCTTTTCCTCTAAGTTAAGTGGGATGTCCATTGCAGGGTAAAGTGACCCTGTGCTTTGTATCAAGGTGGCCCTGGTGCCATAAAGCCTGGCTGCAGTAGGCCCAGATTTAAAATGCTACGCAGGATAAGAGCAGGCCACAAAGGGAGGGTGGGGTCTTCAAATTCCACTTCAGGATCCCTGGCATCAAAGGGTGGTAAAGCTTTCTCACTGATCATGCAGGAAGTGAGAAAAATTACATCAGAACCTCAGTTCATAAAAGCACTGGAGGCCAGGTGTGGTGATGCATGCCTGTAACCCCAGTACTCGAAGGCCGAGGCAGGAGGATTGCTGTGAATTCAAGGCTAGCCTGAACTGTATATCGAAACCCTGTCTCAAGAAGGTTAGAAAAAAAAATGCACTGGAATTTTTTTCCAGGATACATATTCCAGGAACACTGTGCTTTGAGATCTGGCAGAAATGAAGACCATACTCAGAGTCTGCATCTACCTCCAGGTTTGAGTCTAGCCTCCAGAACATTCTGGACATCACCAAATTAAAATACAGCACCTGATACAAATCACCCCTTGATTTAATGGTTGTAAAAGCAATGAAACTCTTTATACTCATTGTCAAAATTTGGTTTCAGCCTAGGAATAAAAGTATTCCCTCCCCCATCCAGTTGGTAAAATAAACACAAAGAAAAGACAGAGATTATTTGGGAAAGAAGTACAAGAAAAATATGAGCTACTGAATTGATGGACCTTGGGTCCATTTGCCCACCTCGTCTTCCAAAGGATGAAAGACTCACCCGGCTGGCTCCGACCTCTCCCCACACCGTCAGCCAGGCCCAGCCATCCTTTCCTTCGGAAGCTTGCAAGCATCTGCTCCTGTAGCTTCCGGGTCAGAGAAGGCGACTTCCTTGAATGCCCTGCTTCCTAGATGGAATCTTGTCAGTTTATATTTCTCAATTTAATTTTACCTTTCAGCAAATTTTTTCCTCGAAGTTAAAGAGTAACAAGATACTGATATTAAAGCAAGTGTTTTTATGGGACGCATCTGATGATGGAAATAATTAACACTCTCCTGTCTTTTAATGTGCTTAGCAAAAAAATATGAAGACTTAGAATAGCATTTGCTATGTGCCAGAAATTCTTTTGTGTGCTTCTGTAAACATATTAGAGAGTTCGACCTTCACAGCTGAGGAACTGAGGCAGGAAGATGTAAAGGATTTACCCAACGTCATAAAGTCTGTAGGCGTGGATTCAGCCCCAAACCAGGCAGCAGGCTCCCAAAATTTGCTGTCAGTCTCCACCACACATTTTAGAAAGCTTGGAAGGTTTTTTTAAAAGAAAAGATAGGAATCGATAGCCCCATAGAATCGCTCCACACACATGTCCTTCTTTTTCACATATACACATTTTACATAATGAAGTGACCCACTTACTCATTTGTAATCTTTTGTTTTGTTTGATACCAGAGATCGAACTCAGAACCTTGTGCTTGCCAGGCAGGTGCTTATGCCACTGAGCTAAATCCCCAGCCCTATAATGCTAAGTTCTTTGTGTTACTTTGTACTTTTCACATTTATTATTTTTGAAGGCTGCATACTCACCTAACATATAATTTATTTGCCTTTCTAACCCTCTATTTATTCCTATTATTAGGTATTGAACTCCCTAATTTTTCACTAATAAAAATGCATCAGTGAATATCTTTACATTCTATGTTTTCCCATTTTAAAAAGATAAATGGAAAAAAATTATCAATAGCCATAAGCAAAATTTGAAAAGTATCAAAGATCTACACAGTAACTTTAAAGGAAAATGTGTAAAACCAAGAAGCAGGTAATTTCTAGGTTACTTAAATATTTTCAGAGTATGACATCCTCATAGTGGAACTGTGTAAAGACCTCTCATAAGAGAGTAAAGCAACCAAAAAGACAGAAAGAGAACTAATGGGACCAGCACCACTTCGAAAATTAATACAAAAATTTTAATTAAAAGTACTAGCCAAATGAGTATGTAAGCGCATTTTAAAATAATACCATAATCAAGACTTTATTCTAGGAAAGCAAGGGGAATTCACCACAAAGATAAAAGAAGATAAATGATCACTTGGATTGACATTAAAATCATGATTAAAAATTCAGCCAGGTGTACCGGTGCATGCCTGTAATCCCAGCACTCTGGGAGCTGAGGCATGAGGGCTGCAAGTCACCCTGAGCAACTTAGCAAGACCCCACCTACAAACACAGAAGCTTAAACGGCTGGAGGGGTAGCTCAGTGCAGAGGGCCTGGCTTCAATCTGCAACACCACAAAACAGGAGAAAAGACTTTCTTCATAAAGATGCTTGTTAGTAAAAATTGGAAGTTTGTAGAGAGCTATCAAAAACTAAAACAGGACCTACTGATATTCTCTTTACGCATCTTAAAGGTTCAGTGATTACTAAAGAAAAAAATATTGTGAAAATACTGGAAATTAAAAGCTAACATTGGGCTGGGGATTTAGCTCAGCAGCATAAGCGCCTGCCTGGCAAGCACAAGGTCGTGAGTTCAATCCCTGGTACAAAAAAAAAAAAAAGCTAATATTATCTTTATATATAGAGTATATAGTTGCAAAGTTAGAAAAGTTCAAAACATTAACCAAAAATACTAAGTGTTCAGAAAAGTTGCAAAAGTAAAGCATTATCTCTTAAATGCCAATGGGCACATAAATTCTATAATATTTTCTATATGTGATTATTTGCATAGCAAACACATGCAACCTAACATGTAACACAATGAGAAGTGCATGTGCTTTAAACTGAATGACAACACTGAGACACAGGAGAGCCTGGAGACACAGAGAGTGAGCCTTGGGCTTATAGGAGGAAATCCAGTATCCCAGAGAAATTCATTCTCGAATTGTCTTTAAATGAAAGTTTAACACGATCTCATCTTTGTATGGAAAACAGGCGGCTAATTTAAGACCAAAACATACTGGAGTAGCTGAGGCACGTTTGAAAAAGAAGAGCGGGGTGTCAGGTAGGCCTCTGAGTTTGTCCACCCCAACAGTAACATTCCCAGTGACAAAAAGATGGAGATTCGTAAAATAAAATAAAAGGCACAGAAACAGATAAAGTTGCCGTTAGGGGCTTGGCAATTATATGATAAAAATTACATTCCAAATTAAAGGGGCAAAAGTGAATGGTAAAATGACATTGAATAAACTTAGGGGAAAAGAAAACCTTTGCTGTCTACTTTGTAAGTCATACATGGATGAAAAAGCACATTTTCCTTCACGAAACACAGTCACATAGTAGGATGTATCTGTTTATTCATAGCTTCACCAAAAAGTGATATTAATACTTAATTGTCAATCTTGTGGGCAAAAATTAATGTCTAGTTCTAACTCGTATTTGTCTGGTTATTGTTGAACTTTACCACAAAGCATGCTTTAATTCTGAGGTTGGAGTTTTTATTACTGCTGTTTTTGCATATGGCAAAGACCAAAAAAAAAAAAAAAAAAAAAAAAAAAAAAAAAAAAAAAAAAAAAAAAAAAAAAAAAAAAAGAAAGAAAGAGAAAAAGGGAAAAAACCCCAAGTAGTTTGGATAAATGAATTATATTATTGTCATATACTGGAATTTTATGCTGTTGCTAATAAAAACGAGGAAGATCTATCCCGTACTCAAATTCACAAATGTCACCAACATAGTTTTAAACCACAGAACTGAATATGTGCGAACTATTTTATCTTTGAAGAAGATACACACCTATCACACATATTTCCCCATATTATTATACACATGCACGTTCACAATCATTAGACACATGACATGTATATGTGTACACACATAGACACACACAGACACACACAGAGCTACTTCCACACTGCTGGTAAAAAGTCTAGAGGTCAGCGTAAGACATTTCTAACTATGAGTCTATGAGAATCACGGAAATTTTTGTTTTCAGTTTTTACTCTATTCCGTTGCTTGAGTTACTTGCAAGTAGCTGTTTGTCTTAAAACAATAAAATACATAAAGCAGTGCAAATGCTTAGACACGAAGATCTTAGGGGTCTCCACATTCTTTGCAGCAGGAGGTAGGCAGTGCACGTTGCTCCCAGATGTGCCGAGCTGGTGCCTGGCGAGAGCTTCGTGATTGCTGCGGTCCCTCCTTCTGTGAGAACTGATGTCTCTGGAAAGAGCCCTAGGCCTGATACCATGCAGCTGCCTCACATGGGCTGAGCCTCTTCAAGCAGGCTTCACTCATAACCCTTTCGCCTATTTCCCGCTGTCCAAAGCTTGTGTCTTTGATGCTGCTAGTTAACCTCTGACCTATTCCTTTGCATGAGGATAAAACCCAACAGCAGCCAAAGCGAGCTCCATCCCTTCAGTTCTGCTCTCTGCTGAGACCATGCGTGATTAATCACAGAGAGGGCTGAACTGAATGGCTCCAAGTGGTTGTGGCGATCAGCTAGTGCTGGCGCCCCCTGCAGGACAGCCCATGTACTTCCTGCGCTCCCTGCGCCCCGCCCCGCCCATCGCGCCCCTAACCCGGCAGTCAGGAGCGCGTTTTTATCATCGCTCCTCTAGCGGTGAGACCTCCTTGGTATTTCTCAGTGTTTATGGCCTTGGGCCCCTGCAGGAAGATAATGCCTAAAAGAGCAGAGCTGTGTGTCTGTTTTGCTCACCAACGGAGTCCTAGTGACCAGACACTGTTTGATCAGCAGTTGTGGAATGGATGAGCGGCTGCCACTTTGCTCCCCGCAGTAAAATGACTGGCTCCCAGCAGTCTTTCCAGATGGTCATCGGAGTTCCTGCGAGATATTCAGAGGGGCTGGTCTGGAGGGGCTGGTCTTGAGGAGGAGATACCAGCTTGTAAAGATCGGTATCTTTGTTGTTCCCCTGGTGTCGAGTGCAGGGATCTTGAGATTGGGAAGCCATGTAACCCAAACATAGACCAAAGCTCAGCTACTCACAGCACCCTGCGAAGTCCCTGCCTGGCCTGGACTTAATCAAGTCCAGAGCAAAAACTCTCCTGGCCATAAAAAGCATGTTTCAATGTAAAAGTCTCTTTCTTTCATTTCTGTTTTTGAACATTTATCTTTACTTTAAAACAAAACCTATCTTGCTGTGTCTGCTTTGTGTCTTAATTCCGTGTCTCCACCCCCAACCAACATTACAGAGAGGCCCAGCTTTATCCCTTTTGATGGGGTAGGGTGCTCTTTTGTTTTCCATCAGACCGTTTACAGCAGGTAACATCCACACCTTCACACTGTGCGCTGTGGGTTACACCCCACACCTCTTCCATCTTTGGAAAATTACAGTTGGTTCCTGAAAATGTCCTTTCCAGAGGGCAGAGGTCCGGCCTCCTAGGAGAGCATGCCTTCCTAAATGCAGGTTTGGGTGACATTGTTTTTAGAGTGTTATCTGTTAGTAATTTAATGAGCCTCTTCAGTTTTTAAATGCCAAAAAATCTTTTTATTTCCATCCTAAAGGAATGAGGGCCAGCTTATTGTGCTGACCATTTAGAGTCAGAGAAAATTAATAGGAGCTCTAGATGTGGAGAGAGGTGACCTGGATAGTTAAAGACAAAAAGTATTTTATGAACCCTTCCACAAAATGCTGAAGATGTCCACGCTGGTGGACGGCAAAGTACAGCAGTCACGCAGAGCGTGGTGGTGAGCCCAAGTGGAATCCATGATGTAGCAGGGAAAGGGGACCAGGGGCTACTGTTTTCATCTTTAAAGTCAAATTGATTGGACGTGATAATTTGTTTAAGGGGTTATTATTTGCACTATTTTTATTATTTTGAGACAGGTTCATGCTATGTATTCCAGGTTGTTCTTGAATTCACTGTGTAGCCCAGGCTGGCTTCAAACTCCTGGTAATCTTCCTGCCTCAAGCCTTCTGAGTGCTGGGATTATAGGCATGTACCACTATGCCTAGTTTAAGAATTTAATGTATACCCTCTCCAGTTTATTGAACAATGCATAATTCAAATAAACGGTAGTTATAATTATTTCATTTGACTTAAAAATTATTTGAGAATGACATTAAGAACACTTAACAGCCCATGTGGGTATCACCCAGGCTGTGTGGAAAGGGGGAGTGGCCTTCACAGTGGGCACATCAGATAACCAGCCTTGAAAACATGCACACTGCCATTCCTGAGGCAGAAACACAGACTGGGAGTTAATCCCCCCGCATACATTACTATCTACCTGCGGCAGGGGAAGAGCTCGGAGTGTGAGAGCAATGAGATTTCTCTTGTGTTCTCAGCACTGGGTATTTGGGTTGCCAGTCTACACAGAACGTTTTCCACTTCCAATGGACTTTTCTCTTTTACAGTGCTAGGGAGGGAACCTAGTGCCTCACGCACGCTATGCGAGTGCCTTACCCCAGAGCCACATTCCAGCTCGACACACCTATCCTTTAATCTTTTAAAAGCTTAGCCTGTTTCATAATAGGGTCTGAGGAGAAGCTTCACATTTGCAGAGTGGACATGTGCCTTGTGATCTGCAACATCACACAACAAAATCATATCTGACCCTTTGTATTGTCAGTGCTGACACAGTGCTCTAGCAGAGTTGGCCCTGGCCACCATTCAGACAGCGCAAGAGAGGAAATGAAGACTGCAACAGAGGGAATTTAATAAATGTAGCATTCCCATCATTGCTTACCTCGTGGAGAATGACCCAGAGTTAGTGCTGCAAACGTATTGAGCAGCTGTGAATGTTTTCAGGATAAATAAACTATAGCTTGAATCACACATGCTGATAATAAATTACAGTCATTAGCTTCAGGGAACCCATTTCTGAAGCACACAGACTCCAAAAGCTACTGTGATTCTAATGATTCATATTGAGTATATACCAACGCCTTTTTATTTAAATGTACAGAGTGTGCTAAGCCCCTAGGCATTTGCGCTGAAACGCATTCCCAGCCTTACGCACACTCCGCTTCCTGAGAATTAAATGCCCCTGGTTCCCAGCCACTCTATGATGTTACTGATGGGAGCAGAGTGGAATATTTCTGAATAATTTTCATCCCTATTGTATTAAAATGTTCGAGATGCATTTTCTGTCAAAGAAGGTCTCATTTTATAAAACCGTTCACCGTTCTGTGTGTGGAGATGCCAGGTATTACTAACGTCATTCTCGAATTACTGCGTGTGCGTCTGTCGGCCACGGGTCGTGTTCTCTGCACTGCAGCGCAGAGTGGCCTGCTCTGCCCAGTCTCAGGTAGCCAGTCCGAGTTTCCTTTGTTTTAATCTGTGCTTCTGTGGTACCATCCTTATGAAAGACGTCTTTCCTCTTGTGCCTGCCCTTTGCTTTCCTGTAGGCATAGTAATTGAGAAACATAATAAAAAAAACAACAGAAATCTTATTTCTTTGATGTTGTCACACGATGTGTGAGTGCTTTTCAACTTTTTCCTACACAGAGCTTGTGAAAATGAGTTTCTGGAACCCGTCTTCAACCTTCCAGTAGTTGTCCCATAATCTGCACTTTTCATGAGTGCCCCAATTTCTTTATTCTCATTCGTAGGGTATAGGTCATGCTTTGAGAACTATTATTAAGTACATCAATACTGCTTGCATAAGTCTATGTTCAGTATTAACTTCCTTTCCATGTTTAAGATGTCATTGAGCCAATCAAGTCTTAAAACTTACCACAGTCCAGCCTTTCATCTCTCCTTTCTTCTTCCTTCATCATTCCATCTATCAATCAATTCTTCCATTCTTTTATCTATCCCTCCTTTCATCCATTTACCTATGCATCATCCATCTTCTTTTCTTTTCTTTTCTTTTTTTTATAGTGACAGGGTCTCACTATGTAGTTCAGGCTGGCCTTGAGCTCACTATGTAGTCCAAGCTGGCCTCAAACTCATGGCAATCCTCTTGTCTCTGCCTCCTGAATGCTGGGATTACAGGCATGTGCTAGCATGCCTGGCATCATCCATCTTTTAAATCATCCATAATCCATCCACCACCCCTTACCCATCTTTCTGTCCATCTACCCATCCATCTATTATCTGTTTTTCTAAAGATCCGTTCTTAAATCCATCCATGCATATTCTGGCTATTTTTAAATCCTGGAAATTGGAGGTGACAGACACAACCCTTGTCTTGAAAAAACTAAAAAGCTAAAGAAGGGTTCATAATTTACCTAACATTTTTTTCTCCTTTTGTTTGTTATTAAAGCTCTTATCTATGTCTGATTCAAACAAATAATAATAAAAAACTAAATCATAAGACTTGTCAACTGTATTTAAATTACGTATTATTTTCACTCATGATGTTATTAATGAAAAAGTTGAGGGGTTATCTTGAATTATAATGAAGCTAAGATCTAATGGAAAGAGTGTCTCCATGTTATGCTCTGAATGTCTGTGTTCACTCCCAAACTGCTATGTTGAAACCTAATCTCAGTGCAATAGTACTAAGAGGTGGAGTGAGGGAGTAATTTGATCATGAAGACTCTGCCCTCATTAATGAGATTAGTCTCCTTATAAAGAGGGGCCTGAGGGAGCTTTGTTTGCCCCTTCTGCCACGGCAGGACTCAGAAGGCCTCATCTGTGGGGAACAGACCCTCACTGGGCACCACGTCTGCTGGCACCTTGATGAGCTTGGACTCCTCAGCCTCCAAAACTGTGTGCATGAGCAATGACTTTGTGTTTATTAATTACCTGGCCTAAAGGATTTTGTTACAGCAACTCAAACAGGCACCAACCCCGCCTGTCTCTCTCTCACAAACACACAGACACACAGGCACATAGCTAAAGGCATATTGATTCCAGTAAAAATCACTGACTACTGTGCATTCAAGCCACTTAGAATTAAATGGTCAGCATGCCAAAGGAGTGTGGGGACACAACTCTCCCTAACAGGCTGAGAAGGTTAAGTGTCTTAGGAACACCCCAGGCCGTCTGGTACTAAAATATCTCATTGCCAATCAACTTTCTTGTTTTCTCATCTTGAAGTGAATTCAGTTTGACAAGAAATTTGTGCAAAATAGATTACATAGAGTACCAGTTTTACTGTTAAATTCAGGTATACCAGTTTTTGCATGTGGACAATATGAGAATATATCTTTTAATTAGGGAAAATAAAGTCTTAAAATATTTTCATACACAAATATTAATCCTGGATCTAGTAAGCCTTTGAAAAGCTATACTACATGAGAATTCATTGATTTGTGACAGAATTTTACCTGTGTCCTTTACAAAACAACTTTATCTTTTGGAGTAATTTTTTATATATTAAGTTACTGTAAGTACATCTGAAGAGTTAGGTTGTATTCAGCTATATGTTCTGAGGAAGCCTAAAAAACTTAGTTTTCCCACAAGTCAGGAATTTATGTAAGATTGACCTCAAACAGATTTTAATTATAATTGTGGAAGAGTTTGGCATTCCCAAAACTTGCCTTCCAGGCAGTTCCCCCAAACCACAAAGAACGAAGGAATTACTCTCAGAGCCTCCTAGGAGGAACACTGTTTTTCATTTTCACACAGGTATCTAGTGGTTGCTGAATTCTTGTGAATTTTCAAATACATGGCCTATTTTGAAAGTTACAAATTACAAATTTATTTATTATTTATTGATTTTTTCTTGGTCCTGGAATCAAACTCAGGCCCTTGTGCCTGCCTGCCAGGCAGGCGATTATGCCACTGAGCTACATCCCCGGCCCTTACAAATTAAAAATGTAACTAGGTCCTATAACACATGCAATATTCATAGTACCCAGAGAAGAGGCTGGTAACCATGCATGTGCTGTCTTAGTCTTGGTTAAGGTTGTTGCTTCAAAAGGCAAAGTTGATTTCCCTTTTAGCCATCGGGGACCATTGTGACACACATACAGGCACAGAGCACAGAGAGGTGGTACTGGAGTGGTTTTTGTTCTCCGAATGAATTCTGTATTTATTTTGAAAACCCTCAGGCATACCCTAAATGAAAGGAGGCTTGTTCACAGCGTGGTCTTTCCGTGTAACATCCACAGCAGGCACACTTCTAAGAACATCGCAGGCGTAAACAAATAGAGGGAGTCTGTCTACACAACTGCAGGACATGCTGGAGGAACGGAGGAGCGGCTATCAGGAGGATCTCTGCTCTGGCCACTGGTCTTCTCCACTTTCTCTGTAGTAATCAAGACTTGGCCAGTAGCTATCTGGAACACTGCGGTTTCTGTGTAGAATATTTAAATATTTAAGTTGTGTAAGTTTAAACTTCTAACCTCCTCTCTCAAATTCTTTTTATTTTGGAAGAGAGATGGTGGAAAGAGTGAAAGTAGATCTGTGATATTCTACCCAGCTCTCAGAGGGACGTACGTTCAGGACACGAATCACAGAGTACCTGGCCCTGGCCCTCTGTAGGTGCCTATGACTCCCAAGTGTCCATCACCCACCTTTGGTCTCGTCCTTGTAAAATCCTTCAAAACAACACCACCTTGATTCAGACATTCCTGGGTTTTGGAAAGGTGGTACACGTGACTTGGGCTGAATCCTCCCAAGAGCATGGCTCGGGGTGCCGGGCAGTGGGAGCAGGTGGTGCTGCCACCCTGGCCATTATGAGCACACACATGAAACCGTAAGACCTTGGCCTGTGCTACTTGGTGAAAAGCCTCCCAGCCCTGAGCCGCTTGTCACAGAAACAGCACCACCAGGCTAATGCCAACCACAGCCCTCAAAGGAGAACCTGAGTTTTTTTTAAGTCAATTAACTCAATTTATTATTGAATTTTTCTAAACAGAAAAAAATGGTTTCTATGACATGTATTCAGCAAACGTGTGGTAATAAACAGGACAATTTCAGTTTCCTTTCTTATTTGTATTTTTAGTTAAACTTTTAAAAAATACATTTTGTTAGGTTTCTGGTCAGCTATAATAATATTTTTTCAACTATGGTAAATTGCACAGCATAAAATAAAATGTCTCATTTTGCCATTTTTAAGTGTGTGATTCGTTGGCATTAATTACATTTGCAATGGTGTGCGGTCGCTGCTACTTTCCATTTCTAAAACTTTTTCATCACTTCAAAGGGAAAATTTAAGCTTTGTAAATAGCTCTAGATTTAATTAAGCAGATAAAGGAATGAGTGATAAGTGGCTTGCCATTGGAAATCTCAAGGTGAAGCCAGGAAGTTTTCAGTTTTTGAACTAAGGGATAAGGTCAGTGCTCGAAAAAACACCCAGAACTTGGACTCAGGTTCAGAGGCCAGTGATTTGCTCACCATTCCCAATTCCCTCCTTCACATCACTTGGTCCTGACTGAGGGCACCCCTTCTATTTAATTCCAGCACACTCACCTTGCCAGTATTTTCTATTTTTGTTGTTGTTGTTCTGATTTTTGTTTGTTTGCATCAAACACAAAGCAAAAATACTCATGATAATTTTATGGCCACAATAGTGCATTAACTCAAGTCTTAAAAACCAGAGTTCCTTTTCTCTGTGGACCAGAGAGCGTATTTATTCTGACTCAGAAACGAGGAATTCTTCTCTCCTTTGGGCCAGGTTGAGAGCTCTGGCTACTGTCACTGGAGGCAGTCAGGGGACAGGTTCGGATTCCAAATTCAGGACAATTTCTTTGAGCCTGAATGGCTTTGCTTTCACATACACAGGTGCCCTGACATCTGTGGTCACCTACAGAACTCAGTCCTGGAAGGATTTGTGGGCTGCCTCTCCTACAATTCCCCATGTCTCACTCGCCCTGAAATTACCCACCTGATTCAGGGCTGGTGGTGGAGCTGCTGAGGACTCTGCCCTTGGATATCGCTGTATCTATGGCAACAGTAAGACATTTTGGTGAGTAACTGGGGTGGAGGGAGGTGTTCAGATTGCTCCTAAGCTGTCAGTGCATAAGTTATTTCTGGCTTCAAACAGTATTTTTAATGAATACGCATTTTTACTGTGTAAACACTCCCTTTAGAAGTTCTATGTTCTCAGGGTGTATAATGGGAGTTATTTGGTTTCAGTTACGCAGTTAAAGTAAATGCTATGAGTTAGAAGAAAGAGTCAATTATTCAAGGGCAGAGAGAGAGAGAGGCAGAGACAGAGGATTCCTGTGCAGCGATTGTCACTGGTATTCTGATTACTGCCACATGCCAGAAGGACCTGGTGTTTAATGCCAACAGGACCAAAGTGTTGAGAGCCTAGAAGCTCTGGCCAGTGGATGGGACCGAGCACAGGGGATCCCCTAGAGCTGACATCATTGCTTTCTGGCTGATCATCCCAGACAAGGGCCAGGATTCCAAATGAAATGCTTTCGTCTCCCTGGGATGACGGGAATTGTGTGACTGATGTATTATTGGGCCACACTACACAATCAGACGTTTGGTTTGGGTGGTGTGGGTCTTGGGGTGGCTGGGGGTTGCCAAGTGTAACCTTCCCACAGTGTAAACTCTCCACAGTGTAACCTCTCAGCAGGGACCCAGCATGCTTTTCTGTACACACCCCACAGAGAAATGGGTCTCCTTCGGATGAGCTGTGCCCCTGAGCTATGTGGAAGGACCTTCATGCCACCTGCCCTTGCCCAAATGCTCTTGACTGGATAAGCTGTGCCCAAGTTCCCTGTGGAGAGTGAGGTCACTTCCAGGCTGGAGGAGGAAGGAGTGGAATGCAGATGGGTATAAGATATTTGTCACGTAGCACAGAAAAGTTGCTACAAGGGCCCCAGGGAATGCACATGGAGAGGTCCCTTGGTCTTGTCCTCTCAACTCCATGACTCCTCTCCTAACTTTCTCCTGCCAGTCTTGCCAAACATGTCAATTCATTCTGGAAAAAACGCTTGGGGGAAGGCACACAAATCGGCACACACAGCCGAGAGAAGACAGCTTTCACTCCCAGGCCTTCTAGTGGCCACTGCGTGAGGCATGGTGGCTTTTCAGGGCATATGACTTGTCCTCATCTACTGTTGGAAATAGGACACGGGGAGGCATTTAAGAAAGAGCCCGGATCTTCCCACTGCAGGCAGGGATGCAGAGGGGTGAGGTGGGCCCAGGCTGGGCTGGGCTGCCTGCACAATCTTCTGTCCTCTTTCCCTCAGCCATGGGCACAGTGCCTGACCTGCAGCCCTGCCACTACGTCATAGCTCCTCCTACAGAAACCGAGGAGCAGAACAGGCATAGAGGGCAGAGGAGGCCCATACTGGATCCAGAGCTGTTTGATTTATGTCTTGACTCTATCATTTTTAGCCAAAGTTGGGATGAGTCTCTGTGCCTCAGTTTCCCTTCTGTGAATAGATATCTGTGTACCTGGCACCTGGTGAGCACATGGTGTGTGACCCTGAAGACTGCTGGGCACACAGGTGGTGCATGTAGCCTATGTTAGAGATGATGTTAGAGAACAACAGTGCTCTCTTGAAAGAGAGGGAAGCACAGGGAAGATGGTGACAGGAAGAGATTGTTCTACGTGCAGAGGAAAGTAAGAGGCATGAGAGACTCCCAAGAGGGACGGGAAGGGTGCAAGTTGGGGGAAAGTGCAGGAGCTTGTACTCAGGACTCCAAACATCGCTACACGGCAGGAAGACTTAAATCCTCAGCCTGTCTCAGGGAACACCTCCTACAGGACCCTGCTGCCTAATGCATGCAATGAACCGAGGCAGGGGTATTAGGCAGGAGCGTGGTGTCCGGAGGAGGTGGAAGTGGCATCACTCTTCAGCAAAGGAGCACCCTGCATGCTTGCCAAGGGCAAAGCACTGCTTCTGGCCACCAAGTGGCTATCTTGAGGCCCTTCCCTGTAACTGAGGCCCTCTACTTTTATAGTCACCAGAGCTTCTTTTTCCCTTCCTTTCTTTTTGATTTAGAAAAATACATAAGTGACTTCTAAAAAGCCATCATCCGGGGCCAACCACATATTCATGTCTATGGAAGCAGAGAGCCCGATTATTTCTAGGTTGTAAGAAAAAAATTCTCCGAATTCATAGTGCCAGGTATAAGCAGCCCAATCTGATACGGTCCAGAGATGATTTTCAGCATGGCAGGGAACACAGGCTTTCATATTGCCCCCATGTGTGAAGACAGAAAATCAAATCAACCCAACTGGTTCAAAACTAATTTGATATTATTGAAACGACTACATGTTTTGTTTTCTGATTTGTGTAAAGACAAGCGGGAGACACTACCTTTGGAAATACACTGTATATGTAGAGATTGCTGTCCTTCCGCTCCTGCAGAAGCCCTGAAGACACAGGACCCGCAGCCCTCCAGGCCCTTGCTGACTGGGAGCCGAGGAAGCAGGGAGCCACTGACAGCTCATCTCGCTGGCATTTCACTCTGTTCTCAGTCCTTTCTTCCGTTTCCTCTGGTACGTTTTCTGCTGAGGTTCTGCAAATGGGCAACAGAATGAGTCAGAAGCATCTAAGCGTACTCTGTCTTATAGGCTTACTGACTTAATGACGTGTTTCTTGGCATATAAATGGCACATGACCTCTGTGCATCAGATGCACTCCAGGCAGTGGCGCTCTCTGGATGTGTTTGGTGACACAGCAGACCAGCCTTTGGAACCCAAGACTCAAAATTCAAAGCTGTTCATACGCTTGGTTGGGAATGTGGGGATGAGATTGGGATTTGGTGATTCTAGGACTCACCCCATAACCAGTTTCTAAGCTGAAGTATCTGTCTGCAATGACAACGGGTGGGGAGGGCGCCATTAGCCCTCAGCAGGAGCAGACTACAGGACCTTTAATCCAGCACGTGCTGGGGCAAGTCGGACGAAGGCACCCGCAGGTCTCCATGGAGCCTCAGTGCAGCCCAGGGTGCTGACCAGGAGGACAATTGAGCAGCTCCTGTACTGGCTCTGGCACAGGGGTCTGGAGCTGTACCACGGAGGACCAGACAGAGGAGCCAGGCTTTAAATGTCTCTTTGGGCTCCTGACGTTCTTCTTCCCTGCAGACTGGATTGTCTCTAGTGGTGGCAGAGCCTTGGAAGTCAATGGTACACAGGAGATCAGCAAAGTGAGGGAAAGGTTGTCCTCACCCCTCCTCTTTGGGACTGTCTGGAGAAACAGGAGATGCTGAGTGTGTGCTGGGACCTCTGCCTCTACCTCTGCTGTGTGTCTGTGGAATGCTTCCTGCCTACTGCACTGAGGCTTAAAAGAACCCCTGGGGTGTTGGTAGAAGAGTCGGAAGTGTTCATGGATGACCCACAGTTGAGGGATGATCTGTGGCAGGGATCAGGCTCGATCCTTGGTTGTGGTCAGCAGTAATCAAAGAGATGACTGTGAGTACGGGGAAGAAATTCAAGTCTGCATGGTGCCTGGCAAACGAGATGCACAGATGGCTACTTCTGATGGGTGTATAGTGAGCACGGAGATGGGCCTTCTAGGAGAGGAGATGCTAAAATGGGGCGTGGTGGCACACACCTGTAATCCCAGCATTAGGGAGGGTGAGGCAGGAGGATTGCCATGAGTTCGAGGCCAGTTTGGGTTACACAGTGAGCTCAAGGCAAGCCTGAACTACATAGAGAGACCCTGTCTCAGAATAAGTTAGGGGGAGGCCAGTCCAACCAGGGGCCATCCAGAAGGTGACTGTATTATTCTGAAGAGATTAAAGGGTGTCAGCTCTGGCTTCATCAGTGAGAACAGGAAACAGGTGGAGGGCAGAATAATGTTTATTGAAGCCCTGGAGGTGGTAACACAGATGGGTGGGAATGTGGCTGAAGACAGAAATGGAAGTAAAAAGCCTTTATGCTGTGTCTGAGTCCACTTTCTGTTGCTGTCACAGGACACCCAAAACTG
The DNA here is from genome assembly GCA_004027295.1 of Dolichotis patagonum. Classification (NCBI taxonomy): domain Eukaryota; kingdom Metazoa; phylum Chordata; class Mammalia; order Rodentia; family Caviidae; genus Dolichotis; species Dolichotis patagonum. The sequence continues at coordinate 1,753 of PVJX010015423.1, read as the reverse complement.
GGGGATTAAGGAATAGTGGCTTGTTTTTGCTCACCATCTAAGCTTCAGTTCCCAGAAGGGCCTCTGCCACAGTATGATGTGACAGAAAACCAGAAGAGCAAGAAAGGGGGCAGAGAGAGTTTCCAAAGATGGCGGACCGGTAGGTAGCAGGAGAGAGATCCTCTCTGAGAGAGACAGCTTAAATGCCAGAATAAAACACCCTGGAGAGACCCAAACAGAGACAGATGGACTCTCTCAACCCAGGAAGAAACTAAAGTTAAAAAAACCGCTCAAATATGAGGTCCCGGGGCTACCATTAGTGAAGCTAAGATCAGCAAGCACAGTGGCCTCCTCGAGCTGCCTGAATTCCTGCCCGACTGAATGGCGCCAATGTGCCAATGTAACTGGCTTGAGCGGCCCAGAATGTGGAGCTGAACATCCCTGCATGTGGCTCGCCCGGCCCTGGCCCTGCACACAACCCACCCAGAGGCACCATGAATTTGCGCTGCAGCTGCACTGAAGTTGGAGGTCTGGGAGCCCAGCAGTTCTCAGGGACCGGCATCAACACGCGGTGAGTGATGGGAATAAAACCCTCCCACGGGAAAGGGGAAACCGACTGGAAGACATGTTGGATTTGGGCAGGACAGCCCTAACTCCATAAGGAAGTGGCTTCAGTTGGTTGCTCCCCTCGCTGAGCAGATTGGTGGAATCTGCTTGGATTGGGCCGGGACCCTGGCTGGGACCCAGTGGGTTGCTACAAACTAATTCCCTGAGCACAGCTGCACACTGAAGCAGTGAAGGCCTGCATAGGTTGACTGGCCCGGAGGAGAGGAGCCAGTGCACACTGACCTTGCTTGAAATTCACTCTCTGATAGTGGCCGGCAGAGGACAGAAGTCCCTAGCCTGCATGCTCCCGTGGAGCCTTAACCAACAAGCAAAGGGGCTGGGAATTACACTGTACACTTGTATGGAAGGAACCAAAAACATGATGAGAGGGAGAAATAAGAAAAAACCCCAGCCCCCAACCCTGAGAACATTGATCCAGGAGAGGTAAATACAAAAGAGATCGAGGTCAGCAAACATGCAACATCAAACACAGCGGTAGCAGCAGACATAAAGAGATATCTTCAGGACCTCGTAAGCAGGATCAAAACTGAAATATTAATTCAAATTAAACAAGAGATAAGTAGATTAATAAAAGAAAGGCTGGGTACCTCTCAAGAAGACACAGACAGAAGAACGGAGGAACACAAAAGGAGAGAAATGTTTAATGAAGAAAACAAGAAAAACCTAGAATTCGTGAAGCAAATTCAAAGAGATTATCAGGAAACTAAAGACTCCATAGAAAACTGGCAAAACTGCTTGAAAGAAACCAAAGATAGACTATCAAAAATTGAACACAGGCTTGCAATGTGGGCTCATGAAAGGGAAGATCTCTTAAAAATAACAAGGGAGCAGGCAGTAACAATTGGAAGGCTAGAGGACAAAAAGAGGATCTATAACTTAAGAATAAAGCATGTGAATGAAGAAGCAGGAATCAAAACAGAGGAATTGCAAAGGCTAGTCACAGAAATCATTAAGGAAAATTTCCCAAGCATAGAAAAAGGAAATGATATGCAGATGTATGAAGCATACAGAACTCCAGCCACCTACAACCAAAACAGAGCTACACCTAGACACATAATAATCAAGATTCCAGAAATTCAATATAAGAACAGAATATTAAAAGCCATCAGAGAAAAGAAACAGATCACCTATAAAGGAAAACCCATCA
>PVJX010015422.1:0-42556 GCA_004027295.1 Dolichotis patagonum | reverse complement strand
TAGCTGAGTAGTACTCCATTGTATAAAAATGCCACAACTTTTTTATCCATTCCTCAGTTGATGGGCACTTAGGTTGTTTCCAAGATCTGGCTATTACAAATTGTGCTGCTATAAACATGGGTGCACATAAATCACTGTGGTACGATGTTTTCAGTTCTTCTGGCAATATGCCTAGAAGTGGAATAGCTGGGTCAAATGGTCATCTCCTTTTTCAGAGTAATATAGTTTTCACTGTAGATGTCTTTCACTGCCTTGGTGAGGATAATTACTCAGTATTTAAATTTTTCTTGATGTTATACAAGGTATCATTTCACTAATTTTGCTAATGGAGAGGTTGTTAATGATGTATAGGAATGCTATTAAATTTTGAAAATCAACTTTACATCTTGCTATGCTATCAATATTTGTTATTAATGCTAGGAGTCCTTCGGTGTAGTTTTTGGATCTTCTATATAAAGGATCTTGTCATTTGAAAATAATAATTTACTTTCTTCCTTTCCTTTCTATAACTTTTTACTTCTTTTTCTTATTTAGTTACCCTAGTTAATATATTGAGAAATATATTGAAGAGAAGTGATAATAATAGACATCCATATCTTGTTTCTGATTTTAGGGTGAAAGCTTTGAATATCTCTCCATCCTAAAGGATGTTCATTGTTTGTTTGTCATAGATGATTATACAAACTTGAGATAAAAATCTTCTATTTCTATTTTCTTTAGAGTTTGTATGATGAATTGATGTTGGATTCTGTCATGTGCTTTTTCTGCATCTATTGAAACAATCATGTGCTTTTTGTCCTTGCTTCCCTTTTTTATTAATTTGCATATGCATATCATTGCGGTGAACTCTACTTGATCACGATGTGTAAACTTTTTTTTTTATTTGAAAGAGAATAAAACAAAAGGGGGCAGTACAGAGCAGATCAGAACAGGACAACATAGGCAACACAGTACTTTACATTAAGTCAACTGGACATCAACAGTAGGTAACACCATATCTCTTACTCTGCTATAGTTGGGCATAGTTTCAAATACAATAATATCAAACATGACACAATAGTATAAAGCCATGCATAGAGTGAAAGAATTACAGGGCTTTCTCAACCGAATAACAGAAAATGATCAATGGGCACTATAAGATCTCATTTTTTATAAAAAAGAAAAAAATTGTTTGAACTATCACACATATTCAAATTCCAATAAGACACAATGTGGTAGATAGAACCAATGGTAGTAGAACAAAAAAAGCATGGTAGGACTTCTAAGAAGGATAGTATTAAATCAGCAATAGCTGTCATAATGTTTTCTTCAAAACAGCTGTTCATATCATCACGTATGATATAGTCAAACAAAACGGATAACACCATTCCAATTGATGATTTAAATTTTGAAAGACTTCGAAGCTATGAGATGTGTAAACTTTTTGACAATTTGTTGCTTTCTGTTTGCCAGTATCTTATTGAGGATTTTGGCATCTTTATTCGTTAAAGAGATTGTCATTTTGCTTTGTCTTCTTTTGTTTTATTCTCTTTAAAATAAAAATAAAAAAATAAAAAAAGACATTGTCCTGTATTATTTTTCTGATTGGTCCCTTTTCTGGTTTTAGAAACAGGGCAATGGTGCTACTAGGAATAACTATGAGAGTACAGCTTTGTTTTCAATTTCTTTAAAGTGTTTGAGGGGTATTGTTGTTATAGTTCTATATTTATTGTAAATTTGACAGTGAATCTACTGTAATGTGGGATTTTCTAAGTTAGTAGATATTTTATTCCTTCTTCAATTTCATTGACTAGTTTTGGGCTATTCTGGATTTCTCTATTATTTGGTTCATCTTTGTGAATTCATGTGTATCTAGGATTCAATCCATTTCTTCTAAATTTTTCAATTTATTAGTGTACAGATTCTCAAAGTAGTTAATGACAATCTTCTGAATTTCAGTAGAATCCACTGTAACTTTGCCTTTTGTATTTCTAGTTGCATGGATTTGTGTTTTTATTTCCTCCTTTTTAAAAAATTGGCTAAAGGTTGGTCTGTTTTGTTTAATCTTTCAAAGAATAAACTCTTGAATCTATTGTTTCTTTTTATTAGTCTCAATTTCATTAATTTTTACTCTGATCCTTATATTTTCCTTCCTCACAGTAACTTAGGGATTGTGTATTTATTTTTTTTCTACAACCTTGAGGTACATTGTAAGATTATTTATTTGTGCTCACTTTGTTATTTTGATGTGGGGATCCACCTCTATAAACTTCACCTTTGGACTAATTTTACCATATTGCATAGGTTCATGTATATTGCACTGCCATTATAATTGCGTTGAAGGAACTGTATAATTTGTTCTTCAATTTCATCTGTGACCTATTGGTTATTCAAGAGGGTATTATCTAATTTCTGTGTGCATAGTTTCTATGGTGTCTTTTGCCATTGATTTCTAGCTTCATAGCACTATGTTCCAATAATTTTCATGCGGTAATTTTGGTTTTTTTTTTGTTTTTGCATTTAATGAAAGATGTTTAATGTGCTAGTGTGTTACATTTTGGAGAAAGACCTGTGTGCTGCTAAGAGCAATGTGTATTCTGTTTTTGGATGGAACACTGTAGATATCTAGTAAGTTCATTTGTTCAAGGATTTGTTTCAACTCTGATGTTTCTCTGTAGATTTTTTGGTCTAGTTCTATCCTTCGGTGACAGTAGGTATTCAAGTCCCTTAATACAGTCTTACTGGTATTTACCTGATTTTTCATGCCCATTAATGATTGTTTTATGAAGTTGGGTATGCTGCTATTTGGTACATATATGTTTATAATTAATATTAACTGTTACTATTGAAGAGTTACACAATATGAAGTAAACTACTTTGTCACTTCTGATTAGATTCTCCTTGAAATCTACCTTATCTGAAATTAAGATTATAACTCCTGCTTTTTTTGTAGATTTTTGTTGCATGGTGTGTTGTTTTCAAGCATTTGATTTTTAATTTGTGTGTTTCCATTTGACTTAAATATGTTTCTTGTATACTGTTTATTGTTAGAGTTTGCTGCTGGACCCACTCTGCCAATTTGTTTCCTTCGATTGGGGAATTGAGACCATTCATGTTGAGACTTATTACTGAGATGTGTTGATTAGTTCCTCATTCTGCATTATTTACCATTTTTGAATTTTCTCATTTTCCTCCTTTTGTTTAGTTGCTCATCACACCACGGGTATTCATTCTTTTTGACTTGTTGGCATAATTGCCTTAATTGTTTCTTTCTAAGATATCATTGAGAGCTTTTGTAAATTCAGTTTGATGGGAATGAATTTCTGGAGGTGCTTCTTTTCATGGAAATGCCTTATTTCACTCTCAAATTTAATGGTAGATTTTGAAGAATATATAAACTGGGGATGGACTGGTTATTTTTTAGGGTATTAAACATTTCACTCCAAGTTCTCCTTCTGTGTAAGTTTTGTGTGAAAAAAGTTTTCACTAATTCAATAAAGTTTTTATTTATATATGACTTTGTCCTCGTGGTAGATTTCTGGATTTTTGAGTATAATGTGCAGAAAGCTCTCCTTTGATCATGGCTAGTTTGGGTTTTATATGTATGTTTCTTTTCCTATATTTGGGGATTTTTCTGCTATTATTTATGTGAATAATTTTTAATACTATTTCTGTTGTTTTCAGACTTTTACATTAGTCCAATTGTTGTTAAATCACCTTCTTTGTATCACTTAGCTGTTGTTGGATTCATTTTTGATTTTTTATAGTTTTCAAGATGTCTTTGAATATTTGATCTTTGAAAGCATCATTGTCTTCCAGTTCCGCAATTCTGTCCTTAAAATGGTCAGCTTTGCTGCCCATATTTCAGCAAAATGTTTAGTCTTCTTAATATTTAACTGAAACCTTTTCACAATGAAATATACTTCATTGAGCTGGAGATTTAGCTCAGTAGCATTAATGCCTGCTCAGCCAGTGTGAGGTTGTGAGTTTGCTCTCTGGTACAAAAAAAGAAAAAAAGAATTATATTGATTGGTAAACTGGTAATTCATGTTTTATATCATTTTGTTTAGTTCATTTACCTTTCTATTAATGGCATCTTAAAGATTTTACAGCTTCTTGTTATTCCATTACTTGTTTAATTATATCTTCTCTAATCCTGTGTGTCTCTTTGAACTATTTTCTAAATTCCTCTGGTATCTTCTCTAGTAATTTGAGTGTATAGCTTACCCTACCCTGCCCTTGATACCTCCAGATTGGTTCAAGAAAGCTGAGAGTTTTGGGAAGCATCTTGCTTCATTTTCTTCTCATGTTTCTATTGTAAGTGTTTGTTCATTTGTTTTGTGCTGAGGTTTGTGTATGATTATAGTCTAAATACATTGTTACTAGAATAGAGATCTCTTTACAGTGGCTTTTCAGTTATGTAATTTGGGCAAAGCTAACTACAATAACTTTACAAGTCCAAAGTCAGACCACTTTGCTTAATTTGGGAAGAAAAGATTCATTGTATTCATTTTATTTAACTCAGAAACCAAGGTTTTTGGCTTCTCTAGTATTGTTAATATCTCAAAAGCTATTAAATATTATCTTACAAACAAACAGAGATAGCTATGGGTCCCTGTTTATATCAAATTAATAAGTTGCAGTAGTATCATCATAGAAAAATTTTATATTAACAAAATTTAAGAACTGATTATGTACTATGCTTAATCTTGGAGAAGATAATGATCATTATGTAAACATTAAGGCAATCCACTTATTGATTTATATTTAATATCACTAAATGTGACCACTGTATATCTCTGGTAATGGTAGGAATAAAAAAACCTTTGAAGGAATTTTCATAATAAACTGTCAAAAGATTAACAACTTTATCACTACACATACTATTAAAGATATAGGATTTGGGAATGAGGGAAATGCAAGAGGAAAACTTTGAAAACTTAAACCCTATGACATGAAAAGGAGGATAATTAAGTGGTACAGGGGACATTATTGGCTGTAGAAAAACATTTATAGGACTTGTAAGGCACTTAAAGATTTACCTCAAGTGGCACTCAGGTAACACATTTGTTTATGGACTGAATAGCCTGACTGTTGCTCAGACAGGTGTCTTTTTAACCAATTGCTTCTTGTATTTAGTAAATTTGACAAAATTACCATATTTCAATTCCTTGTCATGTTACTGTCTTACTTAGTTTTCTTGTTGCTGAGATGAAATACTCAAAACTCAAAGATAAGGAGGAAAGGTTTATTTGGCTTATAGTTTGTAGAGGTACGTAGTTGGCTGACTCCAAGGCAGGGGGTCATGGCAGAGGGACATCACAGAGGAGAACCAGTTCATGGCAAATGGAAGGCAGCAAAGTAGTAAAGAAGCAGCAAGAGATCACAGCAGCCCTCTTTCTGTTCGTTATATTTCTATCCAGGTTACCCACCCTTTGGACATGTAGACCTCACACCCAGGGTGGGCATTTCCTTTATCCACTCCCAGAACTATGCCAAACCAATCAGTGGACTAATTTAGTAATCATACACCCTTAACTCCAGCATCATATATTTAATACCAGCATTGCACATTCCAAATCCACCCACTTCTGAAAAAATGCCACCTATGGATATATGAGACATTGGGGGAACATCTAGACACAAGTCCTAATAATCCTCTTACAAAAATGAAAAAAAGTAGAATTTGTGACCTTGCATTTAAATGAGGATTGGTAAATGGTTAAAGGTAAGAGAAAATGCTGGTGAGACACAGTAGGTTTTCTAAAAAGGGAGAAAAAATACATTATATAGAATGTTAAAATATGAAAGAAATAAGTAAAGGGAGAGAAAAAGGAGAAGAGGAAAATATGGAGAAATAAGAAACAGGCACAAGAGATGATAATCAGCCAGGTGCACACCTGTAATCTTAGAAATTGGGAGGCTGAGGCAGGAAGATCTCTGTGAACCTGAGGCCAGCCTGTGCTACAAAGTGAGTTCAAGATCAGCTGGAACCATGTAGTGAAACCCTGCATCAGAGAAAGAGAGACAGATAGTCGGACAGACAGAGAGATAATAAGTTAGAAAGACAAAAATTTTCTCAATCATAGGAAACTTGTAAAGAAGGAAGAAGGGAAGTAAGAAAGGAAAAAGAAAAAGGGGAAAATTAAAATCAGCATTACACTCACAAAAAAGAAGAAAATGAAAAAGAAAGTCAAGCAAACAAAGAAACCAGAAACAAAAGAAAAATTATTTCTATGACTTTGAACATATGATTTTCTTCTCAGCCCAATTCAAGATGCATCTCTACTTTTTCCCAGCATGATGCATCCCTGCTTTTTCCCAGTCCATGCTGGAAGTAGCATCAACACACAGGGAATAGGATCAAAGTAGTGGTGCCAATTCTGGCATTTTCACATCCGTAACTTGCCTCTGACCTTGTGTGTGGAGTCTGTATCATTTAGTTTAAACACCTTGGGGAGGGTCTCTTGCCAATCTGACAACAGATCTCTTGTAGCTGTCCCTCACCTCAGTCACTGTGGGCCCATAACACTGGGAACCCTGAAATAAAGCCAACCCACAGTGGCTCTGAGTCCCAGGTTCAGTTGACCCTTTTGTGGAGTAGAGTTAAACAACTCTTTCTAGGGGATATGGTAGTGACTGGGACTGGAGTCACTGTCTAGCTGTGTCAGCATACAGCTTCTTCTGGTCCATTCATTCTTCTGCTGCATTTTCCCTGCAGTTCTTTGGTATTCCCCACTTTCACTGTGTCTTTGTATATTTGATCTTCCTTTCCTGTGAGTCACAAGCTAGGAGCTGGAGAAAGAGTGAAGATTGCTCTTCCTTTTTTCCATATTGTACTCTGTTCTGTCTCTTCAGTTTCTCTGCAGGCTCCAATTTTCCTGTCAGATTCTTCTTGAGTCCCAGCGAGTCGTCACTCTACATTTGTTGTTTCCAATGTTGTTATTTTTCCAGTACCCGGATTCTGAATCCTGAGAAGGTTGATTTGTTGTTGCTTACCACTCTGCCAGTTTCCCAGAACTTCTCTATAAGGCCCACTGTAATATTCTTGGTTTGTACTTCAAAATCTGAATAACCATGGAGGTGATCTCTGGTTTTTCTTCAAAAATGTTTCTTGGTCCCCTTTTTTTCCCCATGTAATTTTGTATTGTATCAGATATGTACAGATTAAACTTAGATATTTTTGGATTTTACTTTTGTCAAGTAACTGTTTTGTCTTTTGACTCAATAAGTAATTGTTTTGGTTGGACTTAACTGTAAGCTCCATTTTTTATTATGTTTACAAAGACTGAATTCAAAACCTTTGCACTAAGCTATATCCCTATCTCTTTAAAAACTAAAAGTTTTGCAGACAGGATCTCACTAAGTTGCTCAGGCCAAGTTGATTCCCCTGCCTCAGTCTCCCAGATTGTAGGCATGAGCCACCATGCCCAATTTAAGCTCAAATTTGTAAGTTGCAATTCTGGCCTCAGTTGAGATCTTGTAAGGTTATATGATTGACTTTTAATCTTATCTATACATGCATATGTCAGATGTCAGGCAAAGACTTGGGCAAAACTTATTTTAAGCTCTAAATTTATTTCACCAATATTTCCAGCCTCAGTTTTCTGACATTTCAGCATAGAAAATGTGTATTTTTATCAGCAGTTCTTCTGCCACCTCATACCCTGAATGACTACATATAACTTCAAGCTATAATTGAGGAAAATAGAATTTTATTTCACATACCCTCCCTCTTTTTAGCATGTACTCATCATTATTTCTAGAAAACTACTTTTTACCCTGCATTTTCTTCAATTTTTTGTCCACTGTGCATTTGTTTTCTACAGAGGATCCACTCTGGTAAGATCTCATTTTGTCATTGCTCAAATAAGATTCTCAAGTTTTAGTCAGTTTATTTTTAAATTCCCAGTTATCTCAAGGAAGGCATGCGTTCAATATTTGTGAAAGTTCCTATTGTGTTTGTAATTGAAATTGACTTCTTATATGGGAGTACAAATCAGACATATGACCATCACAGATACATTACAAGACTGTGTTTCATGTATTCACTTTTAATAAACTTTGTACAATTGCATATATTCCATAACAGAAATAATTATCTTTATTAACCATAATACTGTATAATGAATATGTATCACATGATCAGTTATGCAAATAATAGTGAGATTTACTAATTTTCATTTATATCAAGACATATTTATGGGTTAGATATGAATGCTGAAAACAAGATTTATTCCTTTGTCACTATGCTTGGCTGTGACACCTTTTCTGTTGGAAATATTTGTCTCTAGATAACTGTTTTTAAAATAAATATGCTAGTATTATTAATTAAATGACTTTTGAATTACAAAATATTTTTTCACTAAGAAGGTTATTAGTGATGATTCTGTCAGTAGTTGATATTATCTTAAATCAGCTCGATGGTCTTTTGTGTGGAAGTGCTCAACCTCATTTGAACACTTGTATATTTTTTCCTTGAAATATTTTAGAAATGATGAACATTTCTCTACACAAACATCTCTTTCACTTCCTTTCAGAACTTATAAAAAACTCGTGGATAACTTGAGAAATTCTTTGAGGGAATTTACACAGTTATTTCAGAAACAAAAGAAACATCAGTGCAGAAGACATTTATTCTTAACACTTTGACTTCAAGGTCAGAATCAATTTTTCTTTTGCATGTAATGGCAATGGGAAAGTGAAGGCTAGGAATCAAATTCCATAGTGTTTTATCTGATTATAGTTTATGAATTATGAGTGTTTTCTAAGAGAAAAGAAAGTGATGTGCAGGGAAAAATTTTATTTCAATCTAGAGAAGACACAAGTAATATATTTTATGGTGTATAAACTGTAAATTAATCTTTGATTTTTTATCATTTGCAGTTAATTAAAATGCATCTCAAAGGATTCTGTGCAGTTCTTTTTTGTTTGTTTGTTGTTTTATTTTGGTAGTCATGAAACTGTGATCCAAGGTATTTGCACAGAGTGACATTCTGAACCCTTTTTATCTTTTGCTCTGAGATGGATCTCCCATCTTACCCCATTGTTTCTGCAGTGGTTCGAATTGGCTTTCTTCCAGCTTCAGCCTCCCAAAGTACTGGAATTCCAGAAATATGCAAATAAACCCAAATCAATTTTTAATTTTGAAAAGTTACAGTTTTCAGTAAACTTTTTGAATATCTGAAACTATCGGCTTTGAGCATGAGACTCTCATATTCAAATTCACAGTAGCAATTAGTATTTCCCTGATCATGGATTAAATATTAAACTTGAACACTAATACCATACTAATTGACATTTAAAATAGAATATATATTTGGATCTTTAAAACAAGAAAATAAACTCGTGTTTTCAATAATATTGAGAAAGACACATGTAAATATTATCAGAAAGAAGACTTCTTTATTATCTTAAATCTTAGCATCTTTTTATGCTCACCTGAACATTTGAAGACTTGGAGAAATTATCATATTGAAAAGAGATCACTTTATTTGTGGGCAGTTGTTGCCATGATCATACATCTGCTGAGAATTAAGATTCCATTAGGAATTGCATTTTTTGCTTGGATTTAGATATGGAACTGATGGTTTGGTAGAAAGTTTATATATCCTTGAAATAAAGCTCTACATTTTACAAATGAGTTGAAAGAATAAACACCCAAATTTACCTACCTATGTAGCTGATCACAAAGACTACTCTTCTGTTTTCAATTCAAGAATACCTTATATTCAGTAATATTGCTGTATTTAAACATTTTCAGTAATACATGCAATTTCTTAAATTTTATTTAAAAGAAAAAAAGCAAAACAGAAAAAAGGATAGAAATAATACAGAATATCAGGAAAACAGTAAGAAATCACTAATTGGGCCTGGGGATTTAGCTCAGTGGTATAAGCGCCTGCCTTGCAAGGATGTGGTTGTGAGTTTGATACCTGGTACCGATTTTAAAATAATCAGTAGTTGATAAATTACATACTGTCATCTTAGAAATAGTTGTTCAAGTTACAAAATTAAAGCAGAGAAAGTGGACAAAGAGTAAGACTGCGAATAGTTCTGTTAACAATCCAACAAAAACTTAGTAATATGTTTATCAATATTACACACTTAAACATACATGCATTATATCCTTTAGAGCATTTTCTTTTCCTCTCTTTTTTTACAATAGCAATTACACATATTGGGTTTTATTACTCCTATAGTTCTTATTACTTTTTACACTAGAGACACAATGTGATATTTATAAATATGATTCTTATTTATTTCACTAATGAGGATAGTCTCAAGTTGTCTCCATTTCCCTGTGAAGTCCTCAAGATCATTCTTCTTCATAGCTGAGTAATATTCCATTGCATAAAAATACTACAGCTTTTTCATCCACTTTGCGGTTGATAAGCATTTTGACTGTTTCCAAGATTTAGCAATTACAAATTGTGCTGCTAAGAACATGGATGCACATACATCAGTGTGACATGACCTTTTCAGTTTTTCTGGGAAAATACCCAGGAGAAGAATAGGTGGATTAAATATTCCAATCCTAGCCTTCTCAGAAATCTCCATACTAATTTCCATAGTGGTTGCACCAGCCTACACTCCCACAAAATTAAACCATACACAATAATATTAAGAAAGACATATGTAAAGATTATCAGAAAGAAGACTTCTTTATTATCTTAAATCTTATCACCTTTTTATGCCCATGATCATCGTTTTTATAGCTGAGTAATAATCCATTGTATAAAAATACAACATCTTTTTCATCCACTTTGTGGAAGATAGGCATTTTGGTTGTTTCCAAGATTTAGCCATTACAAATTGTACAACTATTACACTAGAGACACAATGTGATGTTTATGAATATCACAGCTATTGTTTACCTATTATAAACAGTGGAGCAGTGTTCCTTTTTCCTTGCAGTCTCGTCAACATTTGTTATCAGTTGATTTGTGATGGCAGCTATTCTTTCTGGAGTGAGATGAAATCTCAGTGTTGTTTTAATTTACATTTCTCAAATGACCAGTGATGGAGAACATTTATTCATGTATTTTTATTGTCATTTCTGTATCTTCGATTGAGAACTGTGTGTTCCTCTCCAATGCCCATTTTTAGAGAGGGACTTTGAATTTGTAGGACTTGATATTTTTCAACTCTTTATATGTTCTGGTATAAACCCTTTCTATGAGGGGTTGCTGGCTAAACTTCTTTCCCATTCTGTGGGTTTTCTTTTCAATCTGTTGGTGATTTCTTTTGAAGTGCAAGAACTTTTCAACAATATGAGATCCAAGTTGTTGATTCTTTGAAGTGTTATCTGTGCAGTTTAAATTTGTTCATGAATTCTCTGCCAACCACTATGTCTCCAAGATGTCTACTACCTTGTCTTCCAGAAAAGTTAGTGTTTCTGTTTTAATATTTAGGTCTTTGATCCACATTGACTTTAGTTTTATGCATGATTATAAACATGGATCTAGTTTCAGTCTTCTGCATGTGGAGAGCCAATTTTTTCAACACCATTTATTAAATAGGCTATCCTTCTTCCAGTGAACATGTTTAGTCATTTTTTCAAACATCAGGTTGCTGAGGGTCTTTGTACTTATACTTGCATCTTCTCATTTGTTCCATTGATCTTGAGGTCTATTTCTTTTGCAGTACTATGCCGTATTTATCACTGTGGCTGTGTAGTACAGTTTCAAGTCAGGAATGGAGACGCCTCCTGCCTTCTTTTGTTGTCCAGAATTGCCTTTGCTATCCTAGGTTCCTTCTGGTTCCAAATGAATTTTAAGAGTGCTTTCTTTAGATCTATGAGGTATGTTAATGGTGTTGATTGGGATTGCATTAAATCTGTATAGGAGTTTTGGGAGTATGGCCATTTTCACAAAGTTGGTTCTTCCTAGTCAAGAGCAAGGAATATCCATCCATTTTTTAATATTCTCTTCAATCTCATTTTTTAGTGTAGCATAATTTTCAGCATATGGGTCTTTTACATTGTCAGCTAGGTTGATTCCTAAGTATTTCATTTCTTTAGATCCTATTGTGAAGGGCAATATTTCCATAATTTCTCTCTCAGTGCATTTTTTTTGTGTACAGGAATACTATTGATTTTTGAGCATTGACTTGTATCCAGCTACACTGCTGAATTTGCTTATTATCTCTAGTAGTCTTTTAATGGATTTTTTTGGGTCTTCTATATAGAATATCATGTCATCTGCAAATAGTGATAATGTAAGTTCTTCCTTTTCTATCTTTATTCCTTTTATTTCTCTCTATTGTCTGATTGCCCTGGCTAGTATTTCCAGAACAATATTGAAAAGGAGTGGTGATAGTGGACATCCTTGTCTTGTTCATAATTTTAAAGTGAAAGCTTTTAGTTTTTGTCCATTTAGTATAATATTGGCTGTTGGTTTGTCATAGATGGCCTTTATAAGGTTGAGGTAAACACCATTTATTCCAAGTTTCTGAAAGGTTTTTATCATGAACATGTGTTGGACTTTATCGAAAGCTTTTCCTGCATCTATTGAGATGACCTTGCGGTTTTTGTTTTTGGCACTCTTGATGTGGTGTATTGCATTTATTGATTTGTGTATGTTAAAACCATTCCCGCATTCTTGGAATGAGTCTCACTTGGTCATGATGTATAATTTCTTGATGATTTACTGCATTCTATTTGCCAGTATTTTATATAGAATCTTTGCCTCAATGTTCATTAGTGAGAATGATCTATAATTGACCTTTTTTGTTGGGTCTTTGTCTGGTTCTGGTATGATAGTAATACTTCCCTCAGGAAATAATTTAGGGAGGATTGCTTTCTTTTGAATGTCATTGAAGAGTTTAAGGAGCATTGGCATCACACCTTCTCTAAATTTCTTGGAGAATTTAGCTGTGAGTCCATCAGGACCTGAGCTTTTTTGTTTGTAAGTTTTTATTATGTTTTCAATTTCAATATTGGGTTATTCAAAACTGCTATATCTCTTCCTGGTTGAGCTTTGCTAGTCCATGTTTTAGAAATCTGTTCATTTCCTCTCTATTTTCCACTTTATGTGAGTAGATATTTTCAAAGTCCTTATTGCATGAATTTGAGTTTTTTCTTTCTTTTTCTTTATAAGGTTAGCTAGAGGTTTGTCAATTCTGTTTATTCTCTCAAAAAACCAACTTTTTGATTCATTAATTCTTTGTATTGTTTTTTCAATTTCAATCACCTTGATTTCTGCTCTAATCTTTACAATCTTCTGTGAGATTTGGGTTTAACTTTCTCTTCTTTTTCTAGAAGCTTGAGATGAAGCCTTAGGTTGTTTATTTGTGCTCGTTCTGTTTTCTTGATGTGACAGTTTATTGCTACATATTTCCCTCTTAAGACAGCTTTCATTGCATCCCACAGATTAAAATATGTTGTTTATGCATTTTCATTGAATTGTAGGGATTAATTTATTTCTTCTTTAATTCCAACTGTAGCTAATTGGTTGTTATTTAATTTCCATATATTAAATTCCATATTTTTGCCAGTTTTGCAATTTCTTTTGCCATTAATTTCCAATTTCAGTGCATTATGGTCAGATAGTATGCATGGGATAATTTCAATACCTTTGCATTTACTTAAGAATGTTTTATGGGATCTTATATGGTCTATTTTGGAGAATGACCCATGGGAAGCTGAGAAGAACGTGTATTCTGATCTGGATGGGTAAAACACTCTTTAAACATCTACTAAGTCCAATTGTTCACAGGTACGATCCAGTTGTATTATTTGTTTGATGAATTTTTGTCTAATTGATCTATCTCTTTGTGACACTGGACTGTTAAGGTCCCCTGTAATAATTGTGTTCTTGTGTATTTGGTTTTTCATGTCCTTTAGTATCTGTCTTATATAGTTGGGTGCTCCTGTGTTTGGTGCATATATATTTATAATTATTAGTTCTTCCTCTTGAATTTTTCCACTTACCAGTATGCAGTGATCTTCTGTCTCTTTTAATCATTTTAGGTTTGCAGTTCATATTGTCTGCAAATAGAATAGTTACCCCTACTTTTTTTCTGGTTTACTGTTGCATGGAATACTGTTTTCCATCCTTTGACTTTTAATCTATGAGTTTCCTTTTGGGTCAGATGTGTTTCTTGTATACAGCATATTGTGGGATCCTGTTTCTTGATCCATTATGCCAACCTGGTTCTTTTGATAGGTGAATTCAGCCCATTTACATTTATGGATATCACTGATATGTAGTGGCATGACTTTGCCATATTGTGTTCCTATTATTATTTTCCTGATTTTCTCCCTTGTTTACTTTCTTGTACAGCCTGGTGATTTTTTCTGTTGTTGTTCTGGAGATGGTGGTCATTTATATCTATGTCTGTGTTGTCCTCAGCACTCTTTCTAAGGTTTTTTTGTGGATATGAATTTCTTCAGTTTTTCTTTGTCATAGAAGTATCTTGTTTCTCCATTAAATTTGAAAGACAGTTTAGCTGGGTACATCATTCTGGGTTGAAAATTGTTTTTTTTTTAGGGCTTGAAATACTTCATTCCAAGCACGTCTTAACATGAAGGTTTTCGCTGAGAAGTCTGCTGTGATTCTCATAGGCTTTCCTTGATAGGTGAGTCCTGTCTTCTCTAACAGCTTTTGGTATTCTTTTTTATGCTATATGTCTGAGATCTTAATTATTATATGTCTGGATGTAGATTTATGTTGGTTGTGAGTGTTTGCCATTTTATATGCCTCACTTATTTGTATATCTGGTTTTTTCCCCATGTTTGGAAAATTTCCTGCCATTACTTCTGTGAACAGCTTAGCTCTATCCTTTGCATTGTCTCCTGCCTCCTCACTGATGCCTATTAATCTAACATTGTTTCTCCTGACATCATCGTGAAGCTGCTGGATTGTCATTTCATGCTGCTTTGTTGTTTTTATAAGTTCTACCCTTTCAAGATCACTATCTGCAATCCTGTCCTGAAGGTCTAAAATTCTATCCTCAGCTTCATTTGAATGGCTTTGCAGGATTTCACTACAATTTTTTGTTTTTTGCATATCTCTTTGTATTTGTTTCTTGGATTCTGCTTGTTTTCTGTATTGTTCATCCAAAGTTTCAATCAGTTTCCCATGCTACTGTATTTTTTAAATCTATTTCTTATCTAGATATGTTAAGCAACTCATTTACTGAGGTTGTTACTTTTGTCTTCACATAAGACATTATTTCTAATTTGAGTTTTCTATAGCCTCATGGGTTTGTTTGTTTGCATAATTTACTATCTTTTCAGAGATTTCTGGTGTATGACTTTTAAGGTCCTCCCTTTCATTATTGCCTGTACTTGCTCCTAATGGACTAGATATTTGTGATTGCATTTTGCCTTTCTGTTTAGTCATTTTCACCATTTGGTTAAATTTCTGGTCTTTCTAACCCAAGAGTCACAACTTTCTGTATTGTGTGTTTTAGGGTTTTGTGGTTGATGTTTGTCCAATTGCTGGGTACCACAATGAAGAGGAGATCCAGTCTCCTGAATTCCTCCTACAATGCCTGTTGGTGGAGTCCTATATTCTTTATGGGCTAACTACCCTAAAAATATTGATGTAGGGCAACTCTTAATTCTTGCTGTTACTATATCTTCAGGTTGTTGCAGGTCACCAGATCTCCCCAGCTATAATGTTTGTATCGCCTGAGGCCCTACTGTGTCACTGAGAGGCTCATGAGTTCTTTTAATTTTCTCTAAGTTGGAGAAAGGTTATTGGCACACTCCTCAACCTGTCTGATGTTCTCTGTGTGGGGGAGTGGGTTTCCTCTCTCTTGCCAGGTTCGCCAAGGTCTTACGGTTGGAGGGATTTTCACTTCCACTCCTAGTTACCCACTGCAGACCTCTATTTTATGGGGCAAACTCACCACACTGACTGAGGTCTTCTGTTTAGGTGAGGGGTTCATGAGTCTCTCATCCAGCCAGCATGGTAATCCACTGTAGTGCAAGGTTCCAATGTTCCTGGAGGGAAGGGCAGGCCCAGTGGTGGCAGTCCCAAGCAGCTCAGGCCTGCTGTGGGCTTCCGTGATGCTCCTGGTGGAATGGCAGACCCAGCAGCCAGGGTGCCAGGCAGCTGACGTCTTCAGTGGGCTTCTGTGATACTCCCAGTGGATGGATGGCCCCAGCAGCTGCAGTCACAGACAGCCAAGTCCTTCAGCAGGCTTCTATGATGCTCCCAGTGAAGGGCAGGCCCACCCGCCATGGTCCCAGGAAGCTGAGGCCTTCTGTAGGCTTCAGTAATGCTCCCAGTGGTAGGGCAGTCCCAGGCAGCTGAGGCCCTCTGCGGGCTCCCACCGTGCTGGAATTTTGTTTATCCTTTGAAAGAACCAACCCTTAGTTTAATTAATTCTTTGTTTTGTTTTAAAATTCTCAATTGTTAATTTCTGCCCCAATCTTTATAATTTCTCCTCTTCTGTGAGATTTAGTTTTGACTTCTTATTTTTCTAGAAGCTTGTGGTGCACAATTAGGTTATTTAAGTTTGCTCATTCTGTTTACCTGATGTGAGAATTCACTGCATTATAATTCCCTTCTTAGGACTGATTTCATTGCATCCCACAGGTTCTGGTATGTTCTATCTTCATTTTCATTTAATTGTGATATTCAATTTCTTCTTTACTTTCATTTGTGATCCATTGTTTGCTCAGGAGGGTGTTGTTTAATTTCCATGTGTTTACGTAGGTAGGTTCTTTTGTCATTAATTTCCAATTTCAGGACATTATCACCAGATAAGATGCATGAAATAATTTCAGTTCCTTTCCATTAAGCTTTCTGTATAGGGTACTATATGGTCTATTTTGGAGAATGTCCCATGTGCAGTTGAAAATAATGTGTGTTCTGATGTTATTAGGCAAAAAGTTTAAAAATTTATTGAGTTCACTTATTTGCAGGTTTGATTCTGTTCTGTTATTTGTTTGCAGACTTTTTGTCTAGTTGATATATCTCTTTGTGACAATGGGGTATTAAGTTCCTCTTTTACAATTGTGTTATTGCATATATGATTTTTCATGTCTATTAATAGCTGTCTTATATAGTTGAGTGTGCCCATCCTTGGTACATATATATTTATGATTGCTATCTCTTTCTCTTGAATTGATCCTGTAACAAGTACATATTGACCTTCATGATCCCTCTTGATCATTTTTGGTTTGAAGTTCACATTGTGTGCAAACAGAATTATTTTGGTTTGTTTTCCTGTCACACAAAATGTTCTTTTCCATCCTTTGACTTTGTCTATGAAGTTTTTTTAAATTTTGTTTATTTTATATAGCATATTGTTGCATCATGTTGCTTGATGCATTCTGACAATCTGTTTCTTTTAATTGGTGAATTGAGGCCATTTCCATTTATGGTTAAAACTGATACATTTTGGCTTATCTCTGTCATGTTATTATCCTGCTGTTGGCTCCCTGCTTTTACTCTTTGTTGTATTGCTTTCCAACATGGCAGTTCCTTTCTATTATTGTTGTTGGAATTGTGATTAGTTTTGCCTCTATCTGGAATATATTTTAGTATACTTTCTAGGGTTGGTTTGGTGGACATGAATTTCTTCAGTTGTTTTTCACATAAGTGACTTATTTCTCTTTTAATTTTTAAAGCCAGTTTTTCAGAGTACATTAGTCTGGGTAGAAAGTTGCTTTCTTTCAGGGTTTGAAATACTTCACTCCAAATTCTTTGTGACTTGAGGGTTTGTATTGAGAAGTTGGATGGGATTCTAATCAGCTTTGCCTGATAGTTGATCTGTTCCCTTTCTCTAATAAATTTTAATAGTTCTGTATTTATAATGAATTTCTGGGATCTTTAATATTATGTTCTATGTATAGACTTATTTTGGTTATGGCTGTTTGGAGTTCTATACATGTTACATAATCTTATGTCAGATTCTATTCCAATGCTTTGGAAATTTTCTGCTATTATTTCAGAAAAATTATATATTGCACTGACTTCTTCATTTTCATTGTCACCTGTCAGTCTTATGTTGTTTTTCTTCACATGGTCATGGAGCTGTTGAATGGGTATTTCATTGTCCCTTGTTATTATTATGAGATGTTTTCTTTCATGATCACTAACCATGATCCTGTCTTAAAATTTTGAAATTCTATCTTCAGTTTCAAGCAGATTTTCCAAGTTTCACATGAAGTTTAAATTTCCTGCATAGAACATAAATTATCATTATTTGTAGATGATATGATATTCTACATAGAGGACCTCAAAAAGCCCACTAAAATACAGTTAGAGTTAATAACCAAATTCAGCAAGATAGCTTGATACAAAATCAATACTCAAAAATCACTAACATTCTTGTACACAAACAATGAACTCACTGAGAGAGAAATTATGGAAATAACACCTTTCACAGTAGGATACCAAAAAAATGAAATTCTTAGGAGCTAAAGTAACAAAGGATGTAAAAGTTCTATATGTCAAATCTACAGTACTCTGGAAAAGGAGACTAAAGAGGATAGCAGAAAAATGGAAGATAACTTTTGCTCTTGGATAGGAAGAACCAACATTATAGAAATAGCTATAGTCTCAAAACTGTGATACAGATTCAATGCAATTCTGATCAAAATACCATTAGCACACATCACAGATCTGTAGAAAACATTCCTAAAATTCATTTGAAAATGGTAGAGACTTAGATGTCAAAGACAATCCTGGGCAACAAAGACAAAGCAGGTGACATTACAATTCCTGACATGAAATTTTGCTACCTTTTCACTGTGATAAAATCAGTATGGTAATGGTGAAGCAAACATAACTGAAGATCGGTGGAATAGATTAGAAGATGCAGATACAGCTACAAAGGCATTCAGTCACTTTATCTTTGACAAAGGGGACAAATATTTTTTTACTTGAAGAAAAATAAACTTTTTAATAAATGGTGCTGGAAAAATGGCTTTTCACATGCCAAAGACTAAAAATAGAATCATGCCTATTTTCATGCACTAAAGTCAAAATGGGTCAGAGATCTAAATGTAAAAACAGAAACACTAAATCTTGTGGAAGACAAGGTAGGTAGAAATCTTGAAGACCTAGGAGTAGGCAAAGGGTTCATAAACACAGCACAAATTGTACAGGAAGTAGTTCAAAGAATCATCAAATGCGATCTTATCTTATTAAAAAGTTTTTATCAAAAAGAAATCATCAGTATAATTAAAAGACAACCCACAGAAAGGAAAAAAAAATAAGCCAACTGTCTCTCAGACAAAGGATTCATGTAAATTCAAAGACCCAATTCAAAAATGGGCATGTGTGATGAATATATATTTTTCAGATGAAAAAATACAAATGGCAAATAAATGTATGAAGAAATGTTGAACAACATTGGTCATTCAAGAAATGCAAATTGAAACAACATTGATATTCCATCACACTTCAGAAAGAATGACTGTCATCAAGATATCTATCAATAACAAAGGCTGGCAGTGCTGTAGGTATAAAGGAAGATTTTTCCACTGTTGATGTGAGTGTAGACTTGTGCAACTGCTGTTGAAATCATTATGGAGATTCCTCAAAAAGCTAGGATTGGAGGTCACAATCCAGATATTGCCCTCTGGGTATTTTCCCAGAATTGAAAACATCATAGCACAACTATATATGTGGAACTATATTTATAGTGGCACAATTTGTAATAGCCAGATCTTAGAAACAATCCAAATGCCCACTAGCTGCATAGTGGATAAAAAAAGATGTGGTATTGTTATACAAAGGAGTGTTACTTGGCCACAAAGAAGGATGAACTTAAGTCTTCTGTAGCTAAATGGATGCAACTTGAGACCATATTCATAAGTGTAATAAACCAGACTTACATGTATAAATATATTGTTTTCCTAGTGTAGAAACCCAAAAGAGTAAATAAGATCTCAAATGTACAATAGATATTGTGAAATCAAAAGGGAAAGAAACTTCTAAAAAAAAGAATATGTGGGATTGGGGAAAGGAGAAAAGAATGAAGGAGAAAGAACATATGTGTGTATATATATATGTATATATATATGTGTATATATGTATATATAGAGAGATATATGTATATATGTATATATACATATATGTATATATACATATATACATATATGTATACATATACAGATATATGTATACATATACAGGTATATGTATACATATATACATGTATGTATATATGCATATATATACACATATGTGTATATGTATACATATATACATGTATGTATATATGCATATATATACACATATGTATATATGTATATATACATATACAAATATATGTATGTATACATATATATATATACACCCAAGATATTTCATCAAAAAGAACAGTTTTTGTTTTCATTGTTCAATCATTTAAACTTTTTTCATGTCTGTATCTTGTATTCTGAACAACTACTTCAAAGATATCAATATGCAATATATTAATACATATTAATCTCATATTTTTTTAAATTCTGTATCATCAGTTTTATTCTCTTTTTGTTTAAAAAAATAGATGTGCATTTGTTTGCAAGTTGACAAGGGTTGCATTGTTATGGTTGATACATTGTGTTAGCCTGAGAAGTTTAGAAGTTTAACTTCAAAGAGACTCAGCAGGAAAACAGTACTTACTTTGTTAACATTCTGAGGATTTGCAAGAGGTAGGAACTGAGGTGGTGTAAGTGCTACACCCACCCTTGTGGGGTACCCTGCTTACAGTATAACAGAAGGGAAGAGAATTGTCCTATTACAAACACGCCCTAATTTGCTCTTGCTGCTTTTTGCTGTCTTCTGCGCCTCAAAGTATTCTCCCTAT
The DNA here is from genome assembly GCA_004027295.1 of Dolichotis patagonum. Taxonomy (NCBI): domain Eukaryota; kingdom Metazoa; phylum Chordata; class Mammalia; order Rodentia; family Caviidae; genus Dolichotis; species Dolichotis patagonum. Next base: position 21,820 of record PVJX010015422.1, on the reverse strand, counting down.
GCCATGCCATGCTGCTGATTATAGACTGAAACCTCCACAAATTTTGACCTAAATAAACCTTTCCTTCCTTATTTTTCGATGTCAGTTTTTTTTATCTCAACAATGAAGGAAAATAACTAAGATAGCTACTAATTTTATCAATTACATAATTTCTGGTTCAGTTTTAATTCATCAATTTCTCATTGTGTGTGTATTTCTCAGCTTCTTTTTCCACTGAATTTCTTTTTCCCTAGACATAGGGAGTTTAACTATGTTGAGTACTAGATATTGTTGTATGTTTCTTTTGCTGTGGTTAGAATATGTCCTATAAAATTCATATATTCAAACTTAATTCTAGTGTGACAGTATATAAAATTCCCATTTGAGATATAATCGAATAACAAGACTAGATATTTTGTGATTCTCTTCTAAAAGAAAAAGTACAAAAGAGCTTGCTTTCTCTCATCTGTCTCTCTGTCTCTCTCTCTCTTTGTCTCTTTCTGTCTGTCTCTTTCTTTGTCTAGCTCTCTCTGTGTACTATGGGAAAGGAACAAGAAGAGAGTCCTCACCATTATCTATCCATGCTGGCCTTTTTCTGTCCCAGGTGAAAAATGTTTGAAAGTGATAAGAATTAAATGAGTTTTGTTGTTGCTACTGTTTTTAAACCACAAAATATGCAATGCATTTGTTATAGTAGCATTCTGTGGTTTGGCATCTTCCAACAAATCTTGTACTGAATTTATTTACCACAGTAACAGTGTTGACAGTCCGGACCTTTAAGATGTTTTTAGGTCATAGGAGTCTTCCCTTCATAAATAAATAATGTGCTTATCTTAGAAATCAGTTAGTAGCTATTTATCCAAGGATTGATTTTGTCACAAGAATGAGTTTGGTTCTTTCTTGGTCCCTTTCTCTTATTTTATCATCATGTGATACCTCAGCCATATTATGACTAAACAACAATTTCAAAAGGCACAATGTATGAAGACTTTTGAAACTAGACTGTCTAACTTCCAGAAATACAAGAAATAAGTTTCTTATTTTCATTCTATGGTATTATATAAGAGCAAAATAAAATGGATTAAATTGACACCCAAAATATACAAAGATTCCTACAATTATTTTTCAGGTGTATTCCTAAATGAAGTCATTACTTTGAAGAGATTTTATCTTTTTTGTTTTTATATCAATCATTACTTTGTAAGAGGAGTGCAGCCTTTCATCAGTGGCTAATTTTACCTCACAATTGATGGAAAATCCTACTGGGTATTCTGCTTGATACCCCCTGATTTAGGAGATTTTCTTACTCTGCTTGGCAGAAACATGAACTTTTTCTCATTCTGTATGAGACTGGGTTGCTATTTTCTCAAATGTTTTGGGTTGGATTTTTCCCATTATTTCAGTATTTTTCTATTTATCAGTATGCAGGTGAACATACAAAGAGGACTGTACTAATTTCCCGAGTTTTTGCTCTATGCAGACTTTTTTCTTTCCAGTTTTCTGCCCTGCCAGTTCTAGTGAGAGTGTCCACTGACAAGTACAAAGAGGATTCTGCTAATTTCCAGAGGTTTTTCTCTGCAGAATTTCTTCTTTCCAGCACTCTGCCCTACCAATTATAGTCAGGCTGTCCACTCCCAAAATAGTCCTGTTTTCTCAGCTCGCTAAGACTGCCAACTTCTCTTACAGTTCCTAATCTTATGCTATAAACTAGAAACTCTCCAGAAACTAAAATGTGGTACTCTAAGGGCTCATTTTGTTAATTAACCTGTTCTGTGAAAACATTGTTCTTCATTGCCTAATTATAATGCTCTGAATATTGTAATTCTACATATTTCTCCAAGTTTAGTTGTTTTAAGTGGGAGAGTCAGTCCAATATTTCTTTTTCTCTTGACATAAAGCACATTTGATTTTTAGAAGTATTCTCAGTTCTGCAATGGAATTCATATTTATACCTCTTTAATATGAACGATTAAAGTATATTGTTCGCTATGTCATTTGTAGATCTTCTCACTCAAACAAGTATGAGGCGGAATTAAAAGATCAAATGTCACACATTATTAGAATTTATCAGTTTGGACAAAGAAGGGCTCAGTAACTAAATAAGTACACTGATTAATCCACATATTTACAACAGAATAAAAGCAAAGAACAAAATAATGCTTTCATGCTAATGCTTTTTAGGGGATTAGTGCAATAAATGATAGCAGTCATGTTCTCTTGCTGAGGATAATGTGTTGGAGTTGATTTGCCACTGAGAAAGGCTGACTCCATACGCACAAGTGTAGGTGGCATAGGTTTAGATTGCTAAAAGTGAGTTACTATGTAACTACAGTGAACTAAAGAGTACACACTAAAAGAAAACTAACAACAGAGGTAGGGATGAGGGGAGTATTGTCAATAATTTCATATCATCTGTAAACCCGCTTAAAGAGAATTGATAATATATATTAATCTGTGTGGGAATGACAAATTTCTAAAGTGTGATTTTTGTGTTGTTTCCTGTAAAAATTAACATACTTTACATTGAAATGAACATAAAATGGAGTACTTATCAGGAGATATTTATTAGTACATTGGATGGGAAAAGTTATATCCACAATTTAGTGCAATGGACTGGGACAGAACTTAATGCAACTAGGAGTAAATTGTCGCAACCTGTGACTGTAGAAATGGGTTTAATTGGACTCACATTAGTGAAACAAACTCTCAAAAACAACCATTTATGGCTAGGAATCTTAAGAGTGTACATATATACACACTGCCTACTGAAAAATAATAACATTAATAGTAATTTTCATTTTAATTACCATAATACAAATGAAATTAAAATAATAAATCAATGGCCATTCAGTATGGCAATATAGTTTAAGTGTACGACCCATGTGTTTTCAGTGCTTTACCTTGAAGTATCATGCATTTCTTCCAATGATGTGAAAATTACTTGATATTTCAGGAATATTGTAATGAAATACTTCTGGAGGCATTTTGGTCCACATATAAATGACAAGCAGTATACTATATATTATACTTAATGTATATCAACAGACTTAATATTTCATGTAACACAATGGTTAACTGTTTGCTTTTTGTTTTTCCACTCCAGATAGGTAAATATTTGAGCCCATAATATTGAGAATAAAATATTTTTTACAAAAGCTTTAAAGCAAAAGAGTTCACATTTGCACTACCTGTCTTATCTTTATTTCCCTGCCCAGGCATCTCTCATAAAATTTAAAAGTGAGTATTTTGTCTTTGATGTTTGGAGTGCCTATACAAGGTGGGCATTAAATAAGAATGAAACTCTAAAGGAAGCTGTTATGTCTCACACAGCCATAAGTTTTGGTTTATCCTTAAATCTTGTAGACATTTTGACATAAAGCAATGATTTAAATTAATGATATTTTAAACTATTTTTGTGTATTTTGAAGGAATTCAAAATACAAGCTAGCAATAGAACATTTTTTCCTTGTTTCCTTGTGTATTGTATAGGCAGAAAGACTTGCTTAACCTTTGGTATTGCAAATTATTTTTCAGATATAATTACCAAACATCTTTCTTGAACCCCCACCCTTTGAGGTTCCCTGCTAAGAAAAAATATCAGTTCCATGAATTTATATACATAGTTGCAGATTTATACATTTTACCTTTTTCTGTTGCTATAACAGAACACCTTAGATGGGTAACTTACAAAGAACAGAGGTATAAATATCACATTCCTGTAGCCTGGGCCATCTAGGAATATTGCTCTGGCAACCAACAAGGGCTTTTTGTTATGGAACAGCATAATGAAAGTTATAACCTGGTGAAGAAATACATGTATAGAAAGATAACTGGGTCAAACATCCATTCATAGGGACCAGTTTCTACCATAACAAACCAACTGCCTCAGTAAAGTCCTTCATGCATTTATGAGGACGCTTCTTTATCTAAACATATTCTTAGTGTCTGTCTTCTTAAAATTTAGATTATCAATTAAATTTCAATGTGCATTTCAGAAAGGGCATTCAAACCACAGGATTATACATGCTGTGTATATTCTAAATTTTTATGTATAAACTTTTACTGTGACACATTTCAGAGACTAGGGATGAAGTATATGTTTTATTTTTATTTTATTTATTTTAGCTTTTAGGATTGTGAATTTTAAAAATAAGACATAAATGTATATGAAAATGCAGTTTATTTTCAATAATTTAAGTATAATTATGTTCTTTCAAATGTATTTCCACATTGAAATTTTATGTGATATTATGGATTTATGAAACTAATAATTAAATATATAATCTAATAATTTAAATAAAATATTATGAAAATAACTATCTCATATTCAGGGGGTTTCTAGGATTGCTTGTTATGTACACCTATATATATCACTGATTTTATGGTATTTGTAATGGGTTTTGATGACTGAAATGTGAGTTTGAAGAAGCACAATATGAATTAAATTCTACATAAAAATAGAATTGATGATTTTTACCTAATCCAGTGATAATTTTTCACTAATAAATGTAGTCATTAAAAGTATTTCTTCTCAAAGGGAAAACATTTCATAGAGCTTTTAAGCATATATTTCATGAAACACACGACATTTTGGTGTAACTCTAACAATTTTGATGTATACAATCATTGTTAGGGCTGTAAAAACTGAACATCAAAAATGCAAAAAAACAGAAAAAGGAAGTAAAGGTTAGCATGAGGCAAACAAGGATGTCATCATACCCTAACATTTTCTCTCCCTGCTCAGAGCTTAACAGCTGTTGAATTATGCTTTTATTTTGCAGTTAGAATGGGTTTTCCATAGATGTGTTCAAAGAGATTATTTCTAGGTAATTCATAATTATGGTTAATCAACATAAATTAGATCATATATATTGATAATATTTTATTTAGCATTTAGTAAATAATTTCCATTTACCTATGTGCAGTTATAACTAAACTGCTACAGGTACTCCAAAGCCAGATTTTCCTGATTAGTATCGCTATACATTTAAAGAAAGAAGAATTAAGAACTTGGGAACTGCACTCCAAATAATTATTTAAATTCACTACTGTAAAAAAATATTAGAAATCTTCATTGCTTACTAAAGAACTCAGCAATAGCACAACTGCCAGGTCTTAATTTGCTTCAATTGAGGAATGTCAAGCAATCATCCTATACGTATCAAAAGTTTCCTTGTAGGGAGTATATGTATAGAACGTTCAAAAATTGAAATAACTCTCTTACTTTCCAAATAAAAAGGAGTACTTTGATTTTATACTTCCTGAAAAATTGAGATTTTGAAGGATTTGGAAATGTCAGAAAATCATGCTCTTCAAGTTGAATACATTAGATGTTTTCTGCCAAGATGGAGTTTACATTTAAAAGGCAGTTAAAGCTTATATATGCCACATTATATTGGTGGGCAGTTATACGTATGAAATTTCGAATCTAAGCCTTGAAAATTATAGAATATAGGATAAGAAATACAACATACCCATTTGTAGAAGAAATGTCAAGAAAAATGAAGGTTTTTTTTTCTTTTTGGTATGTGTGTGTGGTGAGAGGACTGTCGTCATATTCTTTGTTGTAATGGATGTGACAAGATTGATACAAAATAAATAATAATAGCTATTCTGAAGAATTCTGACACTTCATATGATTGATTCCAAAAGCAACACACAGGGTGTTGTTTTAAAGAAGATTACAATCATCTTTCTTCTTGAGTTTCTTTTTTCTACAAAAGATGTTCAAAGACACCTGGTGATGATGTTATATATTTGCCAAAAATGTGTGAACACAGCTATCTTTACAAATATGTTTATGTGTGCAAAATATTTATTATGTTAGTCTTCCGTTTTGCAGTGAAGTTTTACAAAATTTATTCATATAATACCAAGGATAAGCAAAATAAAATTAGAAGTAAACCAAGTGTTATGTTTATCCTCAGTGCATAATAAATGATCTTACAATTAGCTTTCAAGACAATTTATTGTTAACCCTAACAGTTATGTAGGTAGAATAGACTCATCTGGGTGATTCTAATTGGAGTAAGGTACAATATGTAGTTGTACTCAATACAGTAAGTCCCCAATTTATGATCCAATGCCATTCCAGGAGAACATTCATACGTCAGATTCATTCATAAGTCCAACAAATCAAGTCTTGTACACCTTTGACACAAATATACAGCGTGTTTTGCTTAGTACTTCCTAGCAGGTTGCTGTATATCACCACTTATTTTCCTCTTGCTTCCGGACATCCTAGGCTCTGACTGAGCATGGTACTATTGTACACTATCCCACTGTACAGTAAGCACAACTGTGACAGGGTCCAGCAGACACATGAGCTACTTCTTCCATTTGTCAGCATGTAGGAATGTGTATAATGAGAGTTCCATTCATAGTACCGAGCAGATCTTCTGGAATACTGGCAAAAGAAGTTTAGCAAAAATGGTCTCTTGAAATCTATTAATTTGTTAACAGTTAACAAGATCTATCAAAGTTTCTGGAGATTCATCAAAGGAAAAACAACAAATTGAAAAAAAATGTGTTCAAATTCATACAAATTGGCTAAAATATGTGGGAATCTCTGGAATTTGAGCTAATGAATACAATTACATTTCCCTGGTTTTGCATTGTAGAAATGTTGTTCCAGCAAGCTTACTGGCCAAGTGGCTGTTCCAATTTCCACCCAAACTCGAACAGTAAAAAAAAATCAGTACTATATATCAAGCATTGCATTTGGGGAACTAGGAGCCACACAGCTGCTTACACAGCCCTATGTTCCCAAAGCCCCACTCCAGAAGTTTGGTAAGCAATCAGCAGCTTCCTTCCCATTCAGCTTAGCTATGATTAAAGAACTATTCTTAGTAGATCTAGCAGCTATTGAAAAGCATGAAATCCCATCTTCATAACTTCACACTACAGAAACTTCATACTGGGTGATGATGTAAGCATCTGTCTGCTCCTGCCGCCCATCCACAGTACTTATTCTACAGAGGGAATCCTGGTGAAAAGCATTCCCTCTTTGCAGCACAGAGATACGCAAAGGGTATGACTACAGCAAGCTTCAAAGAGTGGCAAAACCCAGCCCTTGACAAGGGCTAGCAATCAATGTGGTGAAATTCTTACTTGATAAGACTATTGAAAACAATAGACTAAGTAGACTGCAGATTGTGAGGCCTGATATCTTAGTGGAATAACAGTAGAGTAAGCCAACCAGAAGCATAAAGAAAAGATGAAAAAAAAGAATCAAAGTTCTGGCAAAAACCAGATTCATCACTGAAGATCATGAAAAGTGAGTAAATGTCAAATACTTCACTCTGACAACCATATCAAAATGTCACGCTATGGAAGAATGAGACTTTGTCACACTAGTCTAGCAACGTCAATAATGAAATAAATGCCAGCAAACAGAAGACTTGAAAGGAATAATGTCCAGAGTTGCTATCATTTTTCCCCTCCAATGTCCACTTTCAAAAAATTGTGATGCAAAAATATTAAAATGTGGCTTAAAATAATGAAAACAGGTAGTAGAATTGTCATTTGAAAAATAAAATGAAATGAAAATCCATTGACCACTAACAACGATAAAGATGAATGCACTGAAATATTCAAATCCTGATTATCAAACTATATTTAAAAAGTGAATTCAAATACGTGCTGTTCATAAAAGACACATTTTTTATTAAAATTTCAAGTAAATGGAAACAGGAAAACAGGATGAAGAATCATGGATGAGCTGGTATGGTTATACTAACTTCAGAAAAGATAGATTTTAAAAATAAATTTTTTTCCAGAAGAAAATGTATCTCATAATTTTAAAGTTTGCATTATGAATATTAAATAATAATTTATAATCACATGTGTACCTAATAGGGCTAAACTACATGACACAAAATGCCTGAATTAAGTGAGAATTGTGATAATTCAGCAATAGTATTTATAGACTGCAATATTCCACTACTGACACAGGATAGAAAAATTAGTTTGAATGTCAACCAAGATAAAAGTGATAGAAACTATTTTAACTAGCAGATACTGATAAAACTTTATGCCCAAAACAGCAATGTACATTATTGTAAAAATATATGGATTATTTTCCAGGTTGTACAATATGCTAGAACATCATAAAATCCTCAATTTAAAAGAAATGACAACAATGGTATGGAATTAGTAATCCATCAAAATATTAAGAAATATGTAAAAATTAAATAACACAAGCCCTAATAGCCAATGAATTGAATAATAAATCTGTAGGGAAAGTAGAATAAAACTTTGAGTAAAACAGAAAGGAAAACCTAATGGAACATAAGGGATCATCTTAAGAAATGCTTAAAGAAACTATATCTGTAAACATCTGTATTATATCATAAATTCTCAAATCAATAATCTTTGAATTTAAGAGAGAAAGCAACAATAGGATAAGGTGTATCGATGATTAGAGTGGACATAAATGAAGAATAGGTTGGAAATACATTCCAGGAAAATTAGCAAAACCAAAGATTTTATTTGAAAATATCAATAAAATGTATACAGCTTTTAGTTAATTAACTGACAGGTAGAAAGTAAACTGAAAATAAGAAACAAGAGGACACTGTCTTTTTTTTTTTTTTGTACGGGAGGGGGGGATCGAACTCATGACCTCACACTTGCCAGGCAGGTGCTTAAGCCACTGAGCTAAATCCCCAGCCCGAGGACACTGTCTTACTGAAATAAAATGTTTATTAAGGAATACTAAACTAAATTTATATAAGTATAATGTGACCAATTATGTTCTAGACTTGGAGGATTACATGAGTAATTTCTACCAAATACTTAGATAAAATTAACTACAATATTTTAGAAATGCTTCTAAAAATGAAAGTGGGATTACTTCCTAACACAATCTATAAGGTCAGTATTAGCCTGCTTAACCAAAATCAAGCAAAGTTATAAATAGAAAAAAAAATAAGCCATATGCCTTTTATATATAGATTAAGAAATAGTAAATATACTAAAAGTTTAGTCTACAGAAACACTGAAGTTGCACACGTGTTAATATATATGCATTTGAGTGTGAGAAAGTGAGAATTAGAATGAGAGTGCATATGAATATCATAGAATTCATTGAGATCCCAGGACTACAGATATGGTTAAAATCCAGAAGTAAATGACCTTGTCAGTGAAATAAAATGCAAAAAATAAATAGAAGCACAAAAAGTCATAGAATCATAGTTTCATCTCAGCAGGCATAGAAGTGTTGACATGCTCAACACCTTGTCACAATGAAAATATTGAACAAACCAGGAATACAAGGGAACTACTTGAACATAATGAAGGGTCTCTGAGGAATACCGATGACTAAAACCATAACTAATGAAAGATTGGACACTTTCCGATTGTGTGCAGCAGATAGAATTGACATGAGCAGATCACTCATTCCACTTCCTTTTAGTATTGTACTAGATGTTCTAGCCAAAGTGATTTGCCAAAGTAAACCATAAATGTCATTGAGATTCAAAAATAAAGGTGCCAGTGACCTGATATTGTATATAAAAATTTTTAAAAATCCATTAAAAGTCTATTATAAATAATAATTTCACCAAAGTTGCAAATTACAAGAATAATATGCAGAAAATGTTTTTCTAAACAGAAGCATTAAAAAAATTCAAAAATAAGTAGTAATAGCAGTATGTTTGGAGTATCAAATATAAAATAATATTTGTGAATAAATTTAACCACAACAGTTTAAGATTTGTACATTAATTAAGACAAATCATTGCTAAAACAGAAGAAATTAGATAAAAATAATTGAGATAATATTCTATGTTCATAAACAGGAAGATGTAATGCCATTAGGTTAAAAATACTAAACAAAGATATATACACATTTAGTATAACTCCTTTTCTGAACTTTTTCAGGCAGAAATTTACTGGTATGTTTTAAAATCAATGTGGAAATTTATAAGATTCAGCACAAGCAAATTAATGTTTAAAAAGAACAAATTTGGATGTTACATGTTCCAATTTAAAATCTCAATACAAAGTTTTAGTACTCATAATGTTATGGCACTGACATAAGTACAGATATATATATATATATATATATATATATATATATATATATATTACCAGAATTAAGAATCCAGAAATAAACCTTCACACTTTGGTCAATAGATCTTGAACTGTGAGCAAGATTATTCAAATGAAAATTGATTTTCTTTCAGTTTAATGCTTTCAGAACTACCAGATGCTGGATTATATTTAACATGTTTATAGAATGAAATATATGAGATGAAAGGATACAATTCACATGGGAAAATACAAATCTTCATGACTTTGAATTAGAGAATGTTATTAAAATCTAAAAACAGAAGTCACTTGCTGTTCAGAAAATTTTTAAAAGTGAGCTTTACAAACTTTACTCGGTAAGTTGAAAGTAAAATCCATGGGAAGCAGAAAATTTGCAAATCATCTCTGTAGTTGAGAAGTTATATATAGACTTTGTAAAAATATTACAACATAAAAAGAAAAAAATCTCAACAAAAGTGATATAATATTAATAGGTGTTTCTCCAAAGATATAAGTTACCAATGACTATATGAAATGAAGGTCAACACCATTATTAGGTGAAAAAATCCATTGGCAAACATGAAGTATCACTTCATACCCTTTTGGATGGCTATACTGAAGCAGCCAATGAAAAGAAACAGTGAAGATAAAAAATGAGAACACTTATAAACTTTTGCAATACAAAAAGTTTAGCTTCTTTTGAAAAGTTTGGCAGTTTCTGGAAAAGTTGAATAATTACCATTCTACTCTAAGGAATATATCATAAAGAACTGAGAAACAGTTGTTAGATCAAAACCTATACACAATTTTTCATAGCAGTGTACTAACAATAGACAAATGAGAAAAGCAGTTTAAATGCCCATCAGCTGATGAATAGGTAGAATGTGGTACATCAATACAAATAAATATTATTCATTCACATGGATAAATTCAACATTTATGCATGCTGCAAAATGGATAAACATTGGAAATATGCTAAGTGGAAGAAGTCAACCACAGCAGCCTCATATCATTCCTTTTATATGGAATTTCTACAATAGGTAAATCAAGAGACAGGAACTAGATTAGTAGTTTCCTAAAGCTCAGAATTGAGAGACAAATAGTAACTGCTAATTTGCATGAGGTTGGTTTGGAAGATATAAATGTTATAAAATGCGATTGTGATGACTGTTGTACAACTCTGTGAAAATGCTTTATGAAGTCCTATACTTGGATGTTTTGTGGCTTATGAATCGCTTGTCATCCTCATTGGAATAACAGACGCAGGAACACCATGTAAGATGATATAAGTGGGACTTCCATCTCTAATATGGGATTCTGTGTGGCTCTTTGTCCCTGCCTATTGGTGTATGAGCCTTGCCTCTTCTCCTTGTGGCTGCTGTCTGCTTTTGGCATAACTGCTTTTCTTTGCGAACTCAATATTCCTGAATACCTGGCTCAGCAGATCTGTAGTCTATCTATGTAATGAGATGCCTGGACTCCTTCCAGGAAAGACCTGAGTTTTTGAGTGCTAAAAGGACATAGATGGCATCAGATTAAAAGTGAATTATAAAGCTGGATTAGACTATAAAATCTGAGGCATGCCTATTTTTTAGTGCACAGCATCTCCCTCTTCCCATTTCTAATTCATTTCCAAACTTAAAGTGATCTGGGGTGGTTGGGTAATGCATTTAGCATTTTGAAGCTAATAAAAGAAGAGAAAGAAACAAAAGCTGTGGCTAAGACTGGAGACAGATGAAGGGCTAGATGTCTAAAATGATTTACTCCCCTAGCTGATAGCTAGCTGACGCCATCTGTCAGTTGGAAACTAAGCTTTAGCTGTCAACTGGAATACCCATTTATGGCCTCTATATTTAATTTGAGCTTCCTGTAGTCATGTCTACCAAGCTATCTGTCTTATATTCTCCCAGTGATGTGTACTTATTGTTTGAGTTCTGGTATGTTTAAATAAAAATTGGCCTCAAGTCTCTCTCTGTCTTGGCACCTTCATATCCCAAATCATTTTACTGTATGTACAAATAAAGGCTCAGAAAAATTTCAAATATTTAGTGACCACTCTAGCAATTGTACCATTTTGTCTTGATATTGGTCCCATTTTAAAATGTTTCTCATAGATGAAAATTTTGTCTTATCTAAGCACAGTATAATTCTTCGGAATATCACAAGTGGTTTTGTTTTAGAGTATGAAATTCAACACTAATCAACATTGTATGTCCTTGAAAAGTGACAACTTCTATATGCTTTAATTTTGTCATCTATAAAATGGAGACATAAAACATTCCCAAGCTCATTGCTTTCTCTCAGTTTCTAAATTAGTTAACACATATAAAATGCTTAAAATATTGCCTGAAACTTAGAACAGTACATAATAAATTACGCTTACTTGGTTATTTTTAGCTTGTAGTCTCAAAGAGTGCTGGACAGTATTTGCTATTATTATAAATGGCTGGCTTTGTTTTCTTCTCCTTTCTCCTGCATTTAATTTCCCACAGGCAATCACTTCCATTTCCCGTAAGTCCTCCTTCAGGTAGTTAGATCTACATTGTGAAGAGAAAAAATTCTGGTTCATTACATCTTCACATTACTGATTAATTTCAAGTTATTATTGATAAAAATCTTCAGCTTTCACATAATATCTCCTTTCTCTCCATCTTCTTTAATTAGGTGACAGCTTTATCCACACTCAATCCTTGCATAATTTTTACTTCATAGTTAGTTTTCTATCTTGAGCTGAATTATTTAATATGACTTTATTATGTTATAAAAATTAGTTTCAAATTGAGTTAATATTAGCTTCATTTCAAAAATGTGTTTTTTCACTTCAAAGTTTTGCATAAATTTTATATCACCAATTTTAATTTTAGAACATCACCAAGAACCTAGGTAAAAGTTTCTTAATATATTTTTTTCTTAAATTTAATCTGCCAAAGTGGTTTTTCATTTCTGTTCTTCTCTGAAGCATGTGTTTCTATAAGGCATTCAATTTTTAGTTTGTAGTATTATATCATTGTTTTTCATATTATTTCTCCTTATTCCATTTGGAATTTAAAACTGAATATGATTGTAAGAAAGAAACCACTTTTGTCTTTTTCCAAGGGGTCAGTTTTCCCCTGAATACCTACTAAATAAAATATTTGCCAGTTGAGTTATGGCTTTACATATGTAATAACTACCTTGCACACATGTGTCTTTAAGTTCCTTTTAAAATTCAATTTTAGTATACAGGCACATACTGGCCCAGTTTGGACCAGCAAGAACAGGCTGGGGCATGGACGCAAATGCTGGCATGCAGAACCAGTGGTGTGGAAGAGTCCAAAGCAGCAATGAGAATATGAGCCAACAGTTGGCAAGTTAGGTGAACCAGCATTGTGCTCTCACACACAGAAAGCTGGAACAGAAGTGGATGGGACTGCCATTCTATCTCCAAGTGCTCTGGGAGTACCCAAGCAACAGAAGACCAGTCCCAGCCCCCACATTCAGAGACCAAGATCAGCCCCATACCCAGCACATGTCCCGCTGGAAACTTCACTGGAGTACATAGCACATATCTGGGATTCGACTTGGACACCACTACACAATTAAGGGCACCAGAGGTATTTAACTATTTTTATTTTTCTTTATTTGTCTGATTGGTCATCTTTATTCTATCTCCAATTTTTGTTTTATTTTGATTTTTTTGTGATTATTTTTATTTTACTATTTTTTTCTTTTTCTTTTTTTCTTCTTTCTTTTTTCACTGTTTAGGTTTCTTACCTTTTTGTTATCTTCTACTTGTCTTCTTTCTCTCCTAAACTACATCTTGATTTTATAATTTCATGTACCTGAACATTCTCTCTACTTTTCTTGGCTCGCTTCTGTACTGTTTTGCTTTATGTTTATTTTATTCTCTCCTGTGTCCTCTAGTTTTCTAAAACTTATGTGATCATCCTTGGCCCTCCAGCCTTGGTCCCACCACATTTCACCTCATTTATCTCTCCATCCTGCATAAATCTGCACCAAGGCATACAATAAGATTCCACAAATTCTGCACAAGAATAGAATAAAAAAAGTGGTTAGAAAAAAGAAACAAATCCCCTATAAAGGAAAGTACATCAGAATCACAGTAGACTTCTGATTGTAAACCTTCAAATCAAGCAACACTTGGAGTGAGGTATTTCAAGCCTTAAAAGAAAAAAAAAAAACTCCAACCTCCATTGACTTTTCCCTGGAAAACTATATTTCAAAATCAATGCAGAAATAAGATACTTCTGTGATAAAGCACAGCTGAAGAAATTCATGACCAGCAAGTCAGATCATCAGAATGCTCTGAAGAATATAAAGAAAAGAGAAAGCAATGACCAGACACATAACAACATCAATAGAAAGAATAGAAACCGCCAGCAGGGAAAGCAATTAAACAGGAAAGACAGAGAACCAACACCAGGAAAATAACATGAGAAAGAGAATCCAATGCATATCTGTTAAAACCATCAATGTAAATGATCTCAAATCACCAAAACAAACAGACTTGCAGAGTAGATCAGGAAGCAAGATCTAATAATATGCTACATTCAAGAAACACATTTAACTCAGAAAGAAGTTTATAGACTGAAATTCAAAGAATGGAAAACATTCCATGTGACAAGATCCCAGAAAACAGTGAAGTAGCTATTCTAATTGCAGAGAATTTAAACTTCAATGCAAGACTGATCAAAAGAGACAAACTCACTACATCTTGTTAAGGGCAGACTCCAGAAAGAAGAGCTAATATTCATAAGTGTATATGTGCAAAATACCAGTCCACTTAACTACAGAAAAAATATTAATGAACATGAAAATAAACACACAGTTTTACAAAGGGACCATAATACCCCACTGCCATGATTAGTACAACTAGACAAGAAAATCAACAATGAAATACTAAAATACAACCAAACTTGTAAACAAATGGACTTAGTTGATGTCGACAGAGTGTTCTACCCCCCAAAATCAGAGAATACATTTTTCTCAGCTGCACATGGGATGTTGTCCAAAATATCACATGTGGCTCATAAAACATGCTTAAGAAAATGTGGAAGGATTGGAATTATTCCATGCATATTGTCTGAACATAGTGCAATGAGATTGGAAATCACGGACAAAAAACCCCACAAATACTGCATAAACATGTGGAAATTAAATGACACCCTCCTGAAAAACCAGTAGGTTTCAGAAGAAATTAAACAGTATGTACAACTAAATGAACATGTTGACATAATATACTGGAACTTATGAGACACGATGTAAATAGTCCTATGAGGGAAATAAATAGCAGAGAATTTTCACATCAGGAAAACAGAAGGAGCTCAAATAATCAATTCAATGTTGAACCCCAAAAATCTAGAAAAACAATAAATCCAACACAAAGCTCATGTTAGACATGAAATTATATAATGATCAGAGCAAAAATTAATTCAATTGAGACTAAGAAAACAATACAAAGAATCAGTGACTCAAAGAGTTGGCTCTTTGAAAGATTAAATAAAATTGATAAACCTCATTCCACCTTATTAAAAAGAAGGAAAAATTCAAATTCAAGCAATTATGAGTAAAAAGGGTGATGTCACAATGGATGTTGCAGAAATCCAGAAGATCATTACTACCTACTTTGAGAAACTGTACACTAAAAGATGGAAAACACAGAAGTAACAGACAGATTTCTAGACACATATGAATTCCCAGAATTGAATTAAGAATCTATACATATTCTAAATAACCTGATATCAGTCAATAAAATTTAAATTATAATTGGAAACTTAACAACAAAAAAATGCCCAGGATTCACAGTTGAATTCTGCAAGAAATTTAGAGACCATCTAATGCTATTAATGGTGAAACAATGTAATAAAACTGAAAAGGTAACAATTTTACAAAATCATTTCTGAAACCAAGAATTACCCCAATACCAAAACCAGAGAAGGCCCCAAACAAAAAAGAAAACTACAGAGCAGTCTTCTTAATGAACATAGATACAAAAATCCTCAATAAGCTACTGGCAAGTACAATGCAGCAAATTGTCAAGATTGTACACCAGGGCCAAGTAGGATTCATTCCAGGAATGGAGGGATGGTTCAACACAATCAGACAAGGAAGTAAAGTATCTATATATTTAAAATACAGTACTCTGAAAAAGGAGATTGAAGAGGATATTAGAAAAAGGAAAGATATCCCTTGATCATAGATAAGAAAAGCAATGTAAAATTGACCACATTTCCAAAATTGTTATACAAATTGAATGCAATCCTAATCAAAATACCATTAGCATATCTTGCAGAATTAGGGAAAGCATTCCTAAAATTCATTTGGAACCAGAAGAGACCTAGAATAGCAAAAGCAATAATTGGCAACAAAAGCAAGGCAGGGGACATTGCAGTTCTTGACTTGAAATTATACTACAAATCTATTGCGATAAAAACAGCATGGTACTTGCAAAGAAAAACAAAACAAAATGTAACAAAACCATAGAGCAGTGGAAAATATAGAAATAACTCCAAACACAGTCAACCTACTTATCTTTGATAAGATAACCTAATATATTTACTGGAAGAAAGACAGCTTCTTTAATAAGTGATGCTGCAAAAACTCCTTTCCATGTGCTGAAGACTAAGTTAGACCCAGGCCTATCACTATGCACTAAACTAAAATGAAAATGGATTGATGACCCAAATATTTAAACAGAAATCCTAAATGTACTAGAAAAGAGGATAGAACACTTGAAGACATTGGTTTAGGTAAAGGTTTTATGAACAAAACCTAAATAACCAAATAATAATACAAAGAATTGATAACTGGGATCTCATTCTTTAAAAATGTTTGCATTGTAAAAGAAATCACCAACACAGTGAAATGACAACTCACAGAGTGGGAAAAATTTTTAGCCAGTTGTACCTCAGACAAAGGACATATCTAGGTATGGAGGAACACCTGGATGGCTCTCCTTGAAATTTCTTTCTTATCTTTCTTAAACCTGTCCCTATTTCCACATATTGATATGTACAGAGCTGGTTAGTGCATTTGCTTATTACTTCAGCTGGTTTTAAGCAATGCAAATTGGTGTAGCCCAGGTGCTAATTTGTAGTCTTTGAAGCAACAATGCAATTCAGTGTCACCCTGACCCTTTAGCTCCCAAAAACAATGTGTGAGCTTGGAAGTAGGGAGACCATCAGCTGGTATCAAGCCTTGAGATAAAAGGCTATGACTTCCTGAGGCATAAAAGATTACAAATCAGAGCTGAAGCACCAACCCCAGACATTACATATTACCTCCAACTGTGTTAAGCAGATTACTTTTTCTCCATGTCATTCTCTCTGCCTATTGCAGAGGTGATTTCAGGCCACCTACCTAGCTCAGCTCATGACATTCAATTACTTCCTGTCACTCTCATAGTCACTCATTCCTGAGTCACTCCTCTCATTGAGAATAAATAAAACCTGAGTTTGGCATTGGGTTAAGGACTGCTTTCAGGATAACCATCCTTGCTGCACTTAATATCACCTTGGCTCCACACAAGTACATATATGCCTTACTGTCTTTGTTCTTTCCATGGGTTGCTCTGGAAGTTGTAGACTGGAATTAACTTACTAGGGTTCCAATAACTTTTTAATGGGATCACAAATGTAAATTTCCTGGGCCATGACAAGGATTGAGAATTCCTCTCTATCCATAGACTTATAAAGAACTGGAAAAAATCAGGCTCCCCCAATTTAAAAATTGAATCCAAAAATGGACATCTGAGATGAATACACACTTCTCAGATGAAGAAAATAAGTGGCAGATAAACATGTGAAAAACTGTACATCACTGGTTACTGGAGAGTTGCAAATGAAAACAACACTGAGATTCCATCTTATTTCACAAGGAATGGTTATTATCAGGACATCAGCCAGTAACAAATGCTGATATGCCTGTGGGGAAAAAGAACTCCACTGTTGATGGCAGTGTAGACTGATGTAACCACTGTGGAAATCAGTGTGGTGCTTCTTCACAAAACTAGGAATAGAGATCCCCACTGAACCATGCTTTCCACTTCTGTGTATCTTCCTAGAATTTAAAACATCATACCACATCAATATATGCATATCCATGTTTATAGCAGTGAAATTTGTTATACCAAAATCCTGTAAATGATCCAAATGTCGATCAAAAAGAATGAGTAAGGATGGCATGAGGTTTTTTTTAATGCAATTGAGTACACTTCCACCACAAAGAAGGATAAACCTGAGGCCTTTCTAAATAAATGGATGCAGCTTAAAACCATATCCTTAAGTGAAATAAATCTAACTCATGTAAACATCACATTGTCACCTCCTTGCTGTGAGAAACTGAAAGGTTAAATAAGGTCCAAAATGTGCAATAGATATTGTGAAATAGGAAGAAAATTTCAGGAGGAAAGAAGAACTAGGTTGGGGGAAAGAGTAAAGAAAGTAAAGGAATAAGGAAAAATAGACACAAAAAAGGATGATGACTGAAAACATCATACCACAGTGATATATGTGCACCCATGTTTATAGGGGCACAATTTTTTTTTTTTGGTACTGGGGATCAAACTCACAACCTCGTGCTTGCCAGGCAGGCGCTTAAGCCACTGAGCTAAATCCCCGGCACAGTGGCACAATTTGTAATAGCCAGATCTTGGAAACAACCTAAGTGGAATGGATAAAAAAGTTGTGGCATTTTTATACTATGGAGTACTACTCAGCTATAAAGAATTACCACATTGAGATATTTATAAATAAGTGGACACAACTTGAGACCATACTCATAAGCGAAATAAACCAAACAAACATGTGTAAATACCGTATAGTCTCCCTAGTATGAGATTTGGTAAGAGTATATAAGATTTTATGGTAATCATGATTCCCCATTTCTTTGCTTTGAAGCCTTTCAATGTTTTCATTCATCAGTTGGAATGGTTTTATTGTTTTGTTTGACTTTATCATGCGTGATAGTATGAACAGCTGTTTTGAAGAAAACAAAACATTAAGGAAGCTATTGCTGATTTAATATCGTCTCCCTTAGAAGTCCTACCATGCTTCTACTCTGCTGTTACCATCGGTTCTATCATGTTGTGTCTTATTGGGATTTTAATATATGTGATAGTATGAGATATTATAGTAGGCATTGATCATAGTTATTCAGTTCAGAATGCCCTGTAATTCTTTCATTCTTTTGAATGGTTTTATATTATTTTGTTATGTTTGATATTATTGTATCTGAAACTATGCTCAACTATAGCAGAGAAAGAGATATTTTGATAGCTACTGTTAATGTCTGGTTGTCTTATTGTAAAGTGCTGTGTTGCTTATGTTGTTCTGATCTTCTTTATTCTGCCCTCTTTTATTTTACACTCTTTAAAATAAAAAAAAAAACTTAAAAAAAAGGATGATATGGAAACAAACCTTTGCAAATAGGGAGAGGAAGAGGCATTGAAGATGGGATTTGGAGAAAAGGAGAAGTCAAAATACAACATGCAAAGGTACAAATTCCCTAGGATGAATATGATCTCGCTCTCTCTCGTTCTCTCTTTCTCTCTCTCTCTGTCTCTCTGTCTCTCTCTCTCTCTCTCTATATATATATCTATATCTATATCTATATCTATATATATATATATATACATATATACATATATGTGTATGTGTGTGTGTATAATTTACCAGTAAACTAAAAGGAAAGATTAATTTCAAAGTATATATATATATATATATATATATATATATATATATATATTTGTACACTGTGTAACACTTTCTATGCTTTGTAACACTTCTTCTAAAAGCTTTATTTCCTTTACCAGTTTCTGTACCAGTATCATAATGCACATTATTTAAGCTAAAGAAAGCAATAAATAAGTATACTTCATTCCTTTTATAACTGCTACCCTATTTGCTTTTGTATTTTATAATTTGTTAACTTAGGGAAAATATTAATTTGTTTGAATTGGTTAACTACTAGTTCACTGAGCTCTTATTTTAATATATTG
This sequence comes from Dolichotis patagonum, assembly GCA_004027295.1. Taxonomy (NCBI): domain Eukaryota; kingdom Metazoa; phylum Chordata; class Mammalia; order Rodentia; family Caviidae; genus Dolichotis; species Dolichotis patagonum. The sequence goes on along the minus strand of PVJX010015422.1, from coordinate 1,812 downwards.
TCAGTGTTCTGATACTTGGTGTGTAAATTTTATATGTTCCAAACTCACAACTTCTTGCCTTATAATTATTAGAGTTTTTTTCTTTTTCTTTGTCTTGTCTTATAGCAATAGTCAGGAATACAAATACTATATGAACGACTAATAATCAAAACTAATCTTGATATGTCAAGTATGTACAATAAACATTATGATTACTGTAGATATTTGCTATCTAGCAAGGTATAAATTTGACAGATTTTCTTTCATTTAAATTATTACAAAAATATGATTAGGATTTATTTCATTTTCTGCTATAACATGAGATATGGTAAATTACACTTAATTTATAATTTGAAGTTATGTATATATTTTCTTGTGCATTCTTGACATCTAAAGATTTCACTTAAAAATATATTTCAAACATTATTGCATTTACTGAGCATATTGTTATTGTTTATTTGTGAAATAATCATATAATTTTATTTTACTATTCTGAAAAAATTTTGAAACTAAAGTGATGTACTACACACATAAAACAAATTGTCTGCTTTCCTGTTGTTAAATTACAACTTATGTCTTCCTCTTATTAATTTTTTACAAGCTATAATTCTTATTTCAATTTTACTCAGATCTTTTCTTTCATTGTACAGAAAATTATGCTGTTGCAAAATTATTAGCCTGTTATTTTGCATACATTCCTATGATGTGGATGCTTAGAGATGACACCTACACATATATTTAATGTTTCCTAACAACTTCATTATATTTCTTTAGTTTACCAAAGTAAAACAAGTGTTTTATCATACTGATAAATGTTTATGTCATTTACTCTCACCCATGGCACATGTACTTTATTAAATGATGCCCATGTAAGTCCAGGGCATGAAATCTGTAGAATATTTTATTTTGATTCTGATATTTATGTTAGTAACAAATTGAAGATATTTTAAAAAGTAATGTAAACAGATTTACATTTTACAGAGTTTCAGCTTTTGGGAGTATTACAGGCTAATTCTAGTGATTTAAAAAATGAGTCAATGATATATGTTAATATATTGAACATTCATTGTAACAGTGGAAGTCACAATTATGGCAATACTACATGTGTGAGAGAAAGCATTGCTTGAAAAGAGATCTAGGAATCTTATAAATACTTGCAGTATTAATTGTTATGATAATGCCAGAAAATCATTTTGAATATTTTTTCTTTTATCTCATTACTTTTTCATTTATCTCTTTTTATCTCTTTTATTTTCTCCATTCTTCATCCAATCTAAGATTGGATAAGATCTAAGATCTCCATTCTTCATCCATCTTTTTCTAAGTCCTGCTTACATACACACCTCTGTCTCTGTCTGTCTCTCTGATACACACACACACACACACACACGCATTCATTTGACATTTTTCAGTCTTAATTTTCAGAATGGCAAACAACTTGCAGTTTGCTTCAGTATGTATGGCTAAGGAAATATTCCTTTCTCTAAATATGATGGGTGTTAGGAAGTTACCTTAAACATTCAAGTACAAATTTTTATTCTTTCCTACTAATTCTAAGCAAGGGTTCATATTACCATCATTTGCTCATGATAAATACTAACCTAAATATATATAATCAAAACATTTCATATTACCTAACTTCTCTACTCAACAGTAGTCAGCAGTTACATATTATCTTCACATTTAGTAATGAGGACAACTACTTCCTTCTATGACTTCTGAGTTCAAGTCCTATGACAATAACTAAGAACATCTGTAAATACCCAAGTTAGAGAACTGTCCTATGCGTGCTCTCAAAAGAGCGTTGACCTTTGTAAGTCTTTGGATTGGATT
>PVJX010015421.1:0-42536 GCA_004027295.1 Dolichotis patagonum | reverse complement strand
GGGCCATCATGCCTGGTGCCTTTATTGTTCTTGAGGCATGGATTCCACACATCACATACTCCTGGGGAATACAGATTTATACTGTGAGTCACTGCTAGGACACAGATTTTGTTTTTCTGCCATTTTTAATGAATTTTCCTCAGTCATTTGCAATATTTCTTCAGTGGGATCAAATTCTTGAAATAGTAAGGCAAGGCCAACAGATTGCTTGTAGCTGCTGGTTTCAAACAGGAGCCTAAAGAGAATTCTTTCTGTGGTCTGTTGGCAATTTCAGAACTTTGGAAATGGAATGGTCAATTCATCAGAAAGAAATAGCAGGTGAGTATAGTGGACTTCGGGGGGCCTGCAGGGGAGAGACCCTGGCGCCTCGGGACTTGCACCATGCGGTTGACTCGGGGTGCAGGGAGAACAAGGAACCCCTCCCCTCTCTGGGGGGTGGCAGAGAGTGTGGCAGACTTTCGGCAGCCCAAAGGAGAGAGACCCTGGCGTGTCGGGACCTGCACGGTGCGGTTGACTCAGGGTGCTGGGAGAACAAGGAACCCCTCCCCTCTCTGGGGGACGGCTGAGAGTGTGGCAGACTTTCGGCGGCCCGAAGGAGATAGACCTTGGCGCCTCGGGACCTGCACCGTGTGGTTGACTTGGGGTGCCAGGAGAACAAGGAGCTCCTCCCCTCTCTGGAGGGGTGGCTGTGATCCTGCCGGCGTGTGGGCTGAGAATCAGACATCTCATGTCATCCTGTCCCCTGCCCTGTGTCCCCTCTCCCCCTCCCCCCTGCTTAGCAAGTGGGAGCCAGTGAATTACACATCTTGTGAAAAGATTGGCCATGTTATTTAATATGAGCTCCCCATATGCAAAGATAGGGACAACCATTTGGAAGAAAACAAGAGACAATATGACAGATAGTGAAGATCTCTGGTTGTTTAGCTTTGAAATTTATGCTTTCTTATGTCCCGTTCTGTTCTGTTTTGTTGTGTTTAATTTTACCCCCTTTTAAAATAAAATTAAAACAAAAAGAAAAAGAAAGTCACAAGGCACCATGTTCCAGAATGGTGGCAGTGTAGAAAATGTATTCCTTAGAATTGGAATCAGAGTGTCCAGCAGTTCAGAGATAGAAAAAGCCTGGCTACTGCTCCAGCTGACAGACCTCAGCATCATCCACATGATGCTGGTTTTAGGTCCACGCAGAATGCAAGAGTTACAGGGTTGAGAAGGCTTCCACCTCAATTCCAGAAGCCTACCTGGGAAGCCAGGTTATGTGCCCCTGAGAGGGAAGTGTTTCTGAAGCAGTGGTTGTGAAGCCAAATGTGCAGGGGAGACTCCAGAAGTTTGGGAAAGCGAGGAACATGGATCATCTGAGGAAAATTGCAAGGAAGGAGCAAAGCCAGCCTGAGAGAGAAACCATGAGAGCTACAACCACCTGAAGTGCCTTAAGGGTGGAGCTGCACAAGCCCTTTGGAGCTCACAATTTGCCACAGATTGCATTGGATACACATGAAACTACTGCACTTAATGTTTGGCTTCCTGGATTTTGGACTTGCTTTGTTCCAATTCTTTGTATTCCCACATTTGTCACTGTTGAAATGAAAATGTTTATCCTGTGCCATTGAATGTTGGAAGTGCTTAACTTTTCATTTGCACAGGGGCTTGCAGCTAAGAGTTCACCTTACATATTTGAGGAGACTTGGGGCTTAGACTTTTCAGTAATGTTGATTTTTTTTTTGTACCAGGGATTGAACTCAGGACCTGGTGTTTGCCAAGCAGGCACTTGTGCCACTGAGCTAAACCCTCAGCCCCTTCAGTAATGTTGAAACTGTTAGAACTTTGGCAACTCTTAGAGATGGACTAAGTGCCTTTTGCATAAAAAGGTGTGCATGAGACTTTGGGGCACCAGGGGCAGAATGTTATGGTTCTAATGTAATATAATGTTGATAGATTTAATACTGGTTCTTAAGGATTGTTAAATCTGTGTTATAATATTCAAGTTGTGAAATGATAAGAATAAGTATGTCTTTGTATCTGGAAATGGGAAGAAATGCATCTGATTGCCAAATTGATAAGGGGTGGATTGTAATGGCTGATATATTGGGTTAACCTGAGAAGCCTAGATGCTTAACTAAGTAAAGCGGCAGTTCTACATCATAGTGTGCAGAGGATATGCCCTTAACACTCCTGGATGTGATTTATTTTGTCAATTGTAGAAGTTTAGAAGTTTGACTAAGTGACTCAGCAGTGGCTGGGTGTTCATTTTGTAGACATCCTGAGTCTGCACAACAGGAGGACAGGGAGATGATGAGAGTGCTACACTCACCCAAGGGTAGGTAGCCTGCATAAAATAAAGAAGGAATAGAGGCTTCCTCCCCACTCTCCTTTTGCTCCTGTTGCTTTTGCTGTCTTCTGCCACCACAAACTGTTGGCACTGTGCCATGCTACCCTGCCTTGGAGCCAGGTGATTACAGACTGAAACCTCCATAAATAGTGAGCTAAATAAACCTTTTTTTCTTTTCAATACTCCTCAAACTTTTCAATGAAATTGAAAGGGAAGCAATTCTTTCTAATTCATTCCTGGAGGCAACCATTACTCTGATACCAAAACCAGAGAAAAGCCCAACTAAAAAGGAGAACTATAGGCCAATCTCCCTAATAAACATCAATGCAAAAATTCTCAATAAGATACTGGCAAATAGAATGCAGCAAATCATCCAGAAGATTATACATCATGACCAAGTGGGATTTATCCCAGGAATGCAGGGATGGTTTAATATATGCAAATCAATAAATGTACTATACCATATTAACAGAGCCAAAGACAAAAATCACATGATCATCTCAATAGGTGCAGAAAAGGCTTTTGATAAAGTCCAACACTTGTTCATGATAAAAACCCTACAGAAACTTGGAGTAGAAGGTGCATACCTCAATCTGATAAAAGCCATCTATGACAAACTAGCAGCCAACATTATACTAAATGGACAAAAACTGAAAGCTTTCACTCTAAAATCAGGAACAAGACAAGGATGCCCATTATCACCACTCCTATTCAGTGTAGTTCTGGAAACATTAGCCAGAGTAATTAGACAAGAGAGAGAGAAATAAAAGTTATAAGGATAAGAAAGGAAGAAGTTAAATTATCACTATTTGCAGACAGCATGATACTCTACACAGAAGATCCCAAAAACTCTATCAAAAGACTACTAGAGTTAATAAACAAATTACAGTGTTGCTGGATACAAAGTCAACACTCAAAAATCAATAGCATTTTTGTACACAAACAACAAACTCTTTGAAAGAGAAATTATGGAAATGACACCTTTTACAATAACATCTAAAACACTGAAATACTTAGGAATCAACCTAACAAAGGATGTAAAAGATCTATACATTGAAAATTATGGTACTCTGAATAAGGAGAATTAAGAGGATGTCAGAAAACGGAAAGATATCCCTTGATTTTGGTTAGGAAGAACCAACATTGTGAAAATGACCATACTCCCAAAACTGTTATACAGATTTAATGCAATCCCAATTAGAGTACAATTAATATACCCTATAGATATAGAGAAAACATCCCTAAAATTCATTTGCAAACAGAAGTGACCTAGAATAGCAAAGGCAATCCTATGCAACAAAGGCAAGGCAGGAGGCATCACAATCCCTTACTTGAAGTTATACTACAAAGCTACTGTAATAAAATCAGCATGGTACTGGAATAAAAACAGACCTGAAGATCAGTGGAATAGATCAGAAGATACAACTATAACTACAAAGACACTTAGCTACCTTATCTTTGACAAAGGGGCTAACCATATTCACTGGAAGAAAGATAGTCTCTTTAATAAATGGTGCTGGAAAAATTGGCTTTCCATATGCCAAAGACTGAAACTAGACCCATGTCTATCACCATGCACTAAACTAAAGTCACAATAGATCAAAGATCTAAATATTAAAACAGAAACACTAAATCTACTGGAAGACAAGGTAGGTAGAAATCTTGAAGACATAGGGGTGGGCAAAGAGTTAATGAACAAAATGCAAACTGCACAGAAAATACTTCAAAGAATCAACAACTGCAATCTCTTTTTAGTAAAAAGTTCTTGTACTTCAAAAACTGCGGGTTTTTCTCTTCACTCTGTTGGTGAATGGGAAAGAATTTAAGCCAGCTGACCCTCAGACAAAAGACGTATATCTAGACTATATAAAGAACTGAACAACATCAGGCCCTCCAAATTCAAAGACCCAATCCAAAAAGAGGCATCTGGAATGAACATGTACTTCTCAGATGAAGAAATACAAATGGCAAATAAATACATGAAGACATGCTCAACATCATGGCTCATTCAAGAAATGCAAACTAAAACAACATTGAGACTGCATCTCACCCCAGAAAGAATGGCTGCCATCAAGAAATCAACTGATAAAAAAAGTTGGTGAGGCTGTGGTGAAAAAGGAATACTTCTCCACTGTTGGTGGGAGAGTAGACTGCTGCAGCCACTGTGGAAATCAGTATGGAAATTCCTCAAACTGGGATTGGAAGTTCCATTTAATCCAGCTATTCCTCCTCTGGGTATTTTCCCAGAAAAATTGAAAATGTCATGCCACAGTGATATATGTGCACCCATGTTTATAGAAGCACAATTTGTAATAGTCAAATCTTGGGAAATGACCAAAATGCCCATCAACTGCAGAATGAATAAAAAAGATGTTGTATTTTTAGACAATGGAATATTACTCACCTATAAAAAGATAATCCTGAGGCCTTTATAGGTAAATGGAGGCAACTTGAGGCCATACTCATAAGTGAGATAAATCCAACTTACACTTATAAATATCATATTGTTGCCCTAGTATAAAAAATAATAAAAAATAAAAATCTGAAAGAGTACTAAGATCTAAAATATACAATAGATACTATAATAATGAAAGGGAAAGTGCTCAAAAGGACAGAACAATTGGGATGGGGGAAGGATAAAAGGAAAAGGTTATATGTATGTTGGTAGACATACATAGATGTACATACGTATATATATGCTAGGTAGCTAACTACACTACTCATCTCTGTTAGTTCATCCAAAAGGACAGTTTGTGCTGTCATTGTTTGATCACTTTTGTGCCTAGATTTTATCACCTGAACAACGACTTCTAAGATTACAATATGTAATATATTAACTAGTGTTAATTTCCTACTTTGTTTTTGAAATTCTGTATCATCTTTTTTTTTGCTGTTTTGCTTTCTAAAATAAAAAATACAAAAACCTTTCTTTCCTTAATTCTGGACATTGGATATTTTGTCTCAGCAAGGAAAGAAAAGTAAGCAAGACACATGGAATCTGGGATTTTTTGTTTTGTTTATTTTTTCTTTTCTTTTCTTTTTCTTCTTTTTTTTTTTTGAGATAGTCTCATTATATACCCTAGGTTGGCTTCAGACTCACAGTGATCCTCCTGCCTCAGCTTCCGGAGTGCTGGGGTTACAGGTATGTGCCACCATGCCCAGCCATGGAGCCTTGTCTATGTGCTCTGCAGGTTCAGCCCTGACTGTGCCCATCTTGGGGTGCTCATGGACCTGTTTTGTGCATGACCCCTGCTCTGAATACACACTGCAGAAGGTGCTTCTGGGGAGGAAATTTACACCTTGAGGAAATATATATGCAAGTGACCTAGGGCCACCTGAGCCCTAGGTGCTCAGTGAGCACCTTCTCACTGAGAAAATGTAATTCAAGGAACATGAAGGAAACCGGTATGTGGGCTCTGCCCCTTGCCTCTCTTCTCTTGATGACTTTTTTCTGTACATGGTGTAAATAGTATTTTTCTCCAAATCTGTTATGGGCCCATGATTATAACTGTGGTCTTTCATGGCATGTGGTGGCTTTGATGCACCTCAAGGTTGTGAACATCATAAAAAAGAGACACAGTGGTGGTATTGCTGGGTAACCACTAAATAGCTTAATTTTTGTGTCTCTTTCCTTGAGACACACTGAACTAACTCAAGAAAACTATTAAAATATAATTTATACACAGATGGACCATCTCTACTCTAAAAATATGAAATGGATTTTGAGGAGGAAAAATTCGGTACATAACATCTTTTTCACCTAATGTCATTGTATGTATTTTCTGGTTATTATTTCTTATTTCTCAGAAATTTGAAACCAAACACCATCTCAGATGATAGGACAACTTGTTACTGTATTTTTGTTTTCACTCTCATTCTGTTTTCAGTGAACTTCCAGATAAGGAGCTTGGTCCCTACCCATCATCCGGCTAAGAGACACATTTTAGGAACCTCCCTTATGCTTCTTCTCTTACCTGACTTAATCCAAGGAAGCTGATAGAAAACAAGAAATGATATTATAGGAAAGACAGATTTGTAGAAGGATGATCATTTTTGCCCTCTTATTATGTATGGAAGAATATAATATGCGTATACACCTGTGTATATGTATACCTTTATATACACGAATATAAAAGATATAGCTTATTGCACTGGTAGATAATTTTGATTATTTTTTCCTATCGCTATATATACTCATATTTGCTATCTCATTTGATTTGCAGAAAAATCTTATAGTAAAGATTATCTTTATTATTTGCATTTTTCTGATTAAGAAACTGGGGTCCTTGCATAGAAACAGTGAGCCGTGTTTGTTTAGCTTTTCTTCAAAGACTGACCCATGGTGTGGAGCTGTGTAGTCCCAGTGGTAGCCATCAGCCTCATGTGGCTATTTATATTTACACTGAAGTTCATTAATACTAAATAAGGACTTTGTAATGGTTGGTAGATTGTGTCAACTTGAGAAGTTAGAAGATTAACTGAGTAACTCAGCAGCTCTACATTCTAGGGTGTAGAGGACCTGCCCTTAACAATCTAGGGTGTTGCTCTGGATGTTGTAATAGTTGATTCATCGTGTCAATTTGAGATGTTCAGAAGTTTAAGTAAGTGGCTCATCAGGGGATCAGGGTCCTCACTTTGTAAATATCCTGAGCCTGTGCAAGGGGGTGGGCAAGGAGATGGTGTGAGCTCGAGGGTGAGGAGCCTGCATGCAGTATAATGGAGGAAGAGAGACTCGTTCCTCCATATTTTTTTGCTCTTGTTGCTTTTGCTGCCTTGAAGTGTTGCCCCTGTGCCATGCCATCCTGCCTTGGAGCCAGCTGATTACACTCTGAAGCTTTTACAGATTGTGAGCTAAATAAGCCATTTCCTCTTTAACTTTGGGTGTTGGGTATTTTTGTCCCAGCAATGAGAGAAAAGTAACCAAGACAAAGTTCAGTTCCCTAAATGTGATAGTCACATTCAAATACTAAGTAGTGACCTGTGGGTACTGTCTACCGTGCTGGGCAGCACTGATGAACAGAAAATGGCTGTCACTCTAACACGGTCTGTTGGGTATCTCTGGTTGTGAGAGTTAAGGGAAAAGTTTCTTGCCCTTAACTTCAATCAGAGAATTGAACTTTTCTTCTGGTTTCTGAAGGCCTGAACATCTCATTGCCAGTGTAATTCTACTCTTTCTGAATGAGTAGAGTGCAGTGAGCATGCTGTCAGCTTTGAGGCTGGACTGTGGTATTCCCCCCTGTCAAGTGACATCTTGGATAATCCCTCTTTGCCAGTATCACTCAAAAGTGAGCAGAAGGAGCCTAGAGTGCCTCCAACTCCATTTGAAGGAGGTGGAAATTGAATCCAAACTTTAGAGAATTCATTGTAATATCATCAAGACATTAAGTTCAAGGATGTGTGTGTGTGTGTGTGTGCGTGTGTGTGCGTGTGTGTGTGGTGGGACATGCTGGGGATTGAATCCAAGTTCTTTAGACCAAGCTACATCTTTAGCCCCTTTTAAATTTTTTTATTTTCAAGCAAAGTCTCAAGAAATCACTGATTTGCCCTGGCTGAGCCTGAACTTGCTCCCCTGGGATTTCATGCATGCACACTACCCCCAGCTAAGGGGATTACATACTTTCTACCCAGCTGTCTGATGGAGGCTTGAAATTGGTCTTCTAAAACAGTAGAAATAATTAAGAAGTTTCCAAACTCCTTGATAAGTATATGTTTGGCTTCGTTTTCAGAATTATTTTGATTGAGGATAGTAAACATTTACTTCAAATTGCAGTTCTTATTTTAGTCAAAGTGATCCAAGAAACATAGGGCATAGGAAAGAAAAATATGAAAGAAGCAACTTTATTTCTTCAATAAATATTTATTAAGCCAAGTGTGAGTCACACACTGTGCTAATTGTTAGGAGGATACAAACATATGACTTATTCCCTGTTCTTATGGTCCTTAAGGTAATTAAGGAGATTAAAATAATAAGTCATGGTAACAGCTCCCCATTATGGAATCTGTATTTCATTCTACTACCTATGCTCAGCAATTTATATAGATTATTTAAGGCTCCTTGGAACTCTAGTAGGTAAATAACGGGGTACCTGTCAGAGCAAAGATTAAACAGGATTTAAGGAGAGGTTGAGAACCCTGTCCTCTGCTTTATCTAAGGGTGGAGACTGCAGGCTTCAGGAGCTGCCCTTTCTCAGAGCAGAGCCTTCTGTGTCACCATTTAATTTCACAAAAGACAACATGAAGACCATTTTTGTGGTGCTGAGGACCAAGTCCTGAGTCTTGTGCATGCCAGGCAAGTGCTACACTACTAAGCTATCTCCTAATCTCTTAGAATTTATTTTTCACTTCAACGATGCTGTGCTCTCCCAGGTCCTTGGGATACAAAGTTGGGACTAGGAAGAGACGGCTCAATCTACATAAAAAGCTCAAGACTCTGCTGGGAGGGGGATAGGCACTAGACACCCACTTCCCACATCTTTTTCCTGAAATTTAGAACTACAGAAGTTAATCAGCATGGGATATATGGGACCTCCACAAGCCCCTCTTGATGATGAACTGAGAAATAAGTGTTCTTTGGAGGAGTTTGGTTAAGGTGAATGAGAAAAGTTTCAACACTGTGCAGAATTGTTAATGGAAATGTAGGGTGCCCCTAGAACAAAGAAAATGGGTTGGTAAGGAACTTTATGGCACACATATTCACAAAATACAGTCTCTGGACTATTCAACAGCAGAACTGTATTTTGCTGAGTCCAATGATTCCCAAAGTTATTTAGTAAAATACAAAGAAAGCACTATAATATGCAGTATTTGTCTAAACATATTGTGGATTAATATTCCATGGAATGCTTCCAGTTTGAGAAATGCTATAATGATCAAGCTTATTCAATGCATCCCACCTGAACCTTCATAACATGTATATTACTTTGTATATAAAACAAATTTAAGAGGTCTAGCTAATGTTTACATATCAGAATCAAGATATGAAATGACATCAACTAGAAAAGACAGAACCATAATTGCCACTTTATAACATGTTGACATTATGAGGGGAAATTATAAAAAATGCAAACATACAAACAGTAGATCTCAGAGATCGGTTTAAACACAGTAAAGAAGGACATGAAATTTTCAATGTCAGACTCTTCAGTATGAAACAACTGTGCTGAAAACCACCAAAATCATGTGAGTGTTGCTGGAATTGAACTAGACCTGGATGTTCTTGTGAAGTGTGGGTTGCAGGAACCCCTCATGCTCTGTTCTTCTGTCCTTCTTGGGTTGCACTATTGAGGCAGTTGTAAGAGAAAGGCTGTAAAACTGAGGCAATCCCACATACCACACCATATATTAATCATCAACTTCTTTAGTATGTTTTTCCTGAATCCTTTTCATACAGTAGTTCTGAATTAATTAGACAAGTGGGGTTTTTTTTCCTGAGATTTAGGTGGTGGAAATTAAGTAGCAGCCGTTGTCTTTTGAAGTGGAGGGTGGATTTGGAGACACATTTGGTCACAATGAATTCTCTTTATTCTCTACTGTGCATCCAGCCTTTCTTCTTGACCACTCACCAGTAGGGGCCTCCGGCTCACCACCAGATGCTAGAACACTGGTGCACATTTTCGACATACGCTTTTCCACTGGATCTCCTTTGTGACATTTCTTTGGGCGCTGTATGACCTGGGGCTCTCAGATTGACCTGGTGACTCCTTTCATTTTCCATCTGCTTTCAGATCATCACTCTCCCACTTCTCCCAATAGTTATGTAGTTTTCATATAAATGTTCCTTAGTTTACATCTTGATAAATCCATAGATAACCGAAAATACCAAAGTTGAAAGTGCATCTAATGCACCTGACCTGTGGGACATCGTAGCTTAGCAGCACGGCACACTGTAGGGGAACCTTCATTAACCCTTGTACTGTGCAGCTGACAGATGCTGAAGGCTGCTGCCATTGCCCACCATAGGCAAGTGTCACACCCCACTGTCATTATTCCAGGAAGAGATTAAAATTCAAAAGTGAAAGGGTGATTTCTACTGAATGTGTTTTCACATCATTGGAAAGTTAAAAAATTGCAAGGAAACCACTGTATGTGAGGAGCTATCTGTATTAGTACCCATATTCCATGACTCAGACTGCTGCTCTTGTCGAATTGCAACTGGTGGATTTACAGAATAAGAATCTTAGAAGAGTTCAATCCCCTGTACCAAAGACAAGAATCATAAAAGATACCATGTGATATTTTAATGTTATTATTGGTCTGATTCCAAAGAGTGGTTACCATTTGCCATGTATGCTTTAGGGTATTTGCACATAATAGCTCATTTATTTCTAATTTATGAGGGTCAACACTATTATTATTTCCAGTGTATAAACAGGGAAATGAAAGCAGAGAAAAGTCATAAAATTTGTCAAGGTTTCTAAAGTTAGCGAACCCAACACTGAGATTTAGCCATGAATTCTGACTGGTGTATGCTCTAAAGATGAGGCCACTTGGAATAAAGGCAGCCTCTGAACCCAAGTCAGAAAAGCAACAACTGAAAAAGGATGGGAAACTCTAATCTAGAAAACAATTCACAGAGAAGATTTTCAAATATCTCAGAGTGAGAAACAAGAGACTCTATGGTTGTTTATTCTTAGGAAGAACTCTAACTATTGCTAGAGACAAACTATAATTATTTGATAAAAATTGGGCAGATAGATTTTAATACTTTAAAAATTCTAATAATTACAGCTGTTCAAAGTCAGGCATCCTGCCATGCAAATAATTTTTCAGCTAGTGGTGAAATGGTCCTCGGTGAGAAAGAGCCAAGCCATTCTTCTATTTGTATAAGAAACATCTAGATAACTGGCCTTATGCTCACAAAGGATTTAGCATAACAGACCTGGTTCTGGAAAATGTTTATAGCCTAGTAAGTACTGACAGATTTCAAACAACAAAAGCTATACATACATGCATTAAAAATATAAAATAATCCTCAACAAGTACTTTAAGGAAAAATAGAGCATATAAAAAGAACATGACCAAGTCAGCAACTTTGGGAAGAATTTTGTGACGAAATGACATTTAGTCTGAATTGTCCAGGTAGAGAGGGTTTTCTGTGAGAATTGGTGGGAGACAATGGTACCAGGCCACCCTCAACAGACTTTTAAGATTGGCCAACTGTGAATTTTAGAAATTTACACAGTTAAGTTTGTACATGTCAATCATTTCGAATTTTTCATGAAATTTAATAGAATACTATCTAAAGAAACATGAAATTGAAAGAAAATTAACTGACAAGAAGTCAGAATGTATCTTGTCCTTGTATAGCCCTAAGCAAAACACTTTTCTGAAATTCAGTTTTCATATTTGAAAATTACTGAAAGATAAATTTGTCATTCTTCCTCAAATGTATGAGGGACAAGATAATATTTGTGGAGTGTTACAAAATGTCTAGTTCTACATAGATTTGTTTCTTGACTACCTGCATTGATGGGGCTGGGGGATGAAGAACAGGAGTCAGGAAATTTTTTTCAGAAAGGGCCAGAGAATCACTATTTCAAGCTTTGTGGGCTCTATCCTCTCAGTTACAATGACTTAACTCTGGTATGGTGGTGCTAAGACAGCATAAATGATAATGCATAAAGGAATGGCTTTATCTCAATAAAGCTTCACTTAAGAAAGCAAACAGTGGGCTGTATTTGCCTCATAGGCTGTAGTTTGTGATCTTAATATAATTACTTTACCAGTTATGTCAGTCCAATATGAAAAAGCTACCCCTCTTCGGGTTTTTTCATTTTCCTCTGTTATGGGTTAGAGCTAACTGTCCCCCAAATGTCTCATGTATTCAGAAGTGGTGACTGGATTATGTGAGTGCTATATTCATCAATAGGTGAATCCATTGGTGAGAGCGTAGCTGAATGTGTTCTTAGAGGCAGGGCTGGGTCAGAGATGGGTCACTGAGGCCATGATTGGAAGGGAGAATTCTGCTCGCCAGCTTCTCCTTTGATTCCTGGCTGCCATGGGATAGGCAACTTTCCTTCCAGGCCTTTCCACCAGGCTATTTCTGTCTTGGAGCCAGATGACCATGGACTGAGTCCACCAAAACTGTGAGCCAACACATACCTTTCTTCCTTTTAGTCGCAGATGTCAGGTAATTTTTCCCTATGAGGATAAATGACTATTATATCTTATTCCTTCACGTTCCGCACAGGTTTTTACCCTCCTTTAGTCTGTTACCAGGGCCTAACAGCTTCATCCCAGAAGGCAGAGAGTCTGATTTGGTGAAAGTCCTTTGGATTTTTCAGAGAAAGCCAACTATGAGGAAAACCTCTTTGGCTAATAGGAACAGATCTTTGCTGTCTGTCCTTTAATAGAAGATGGTTTGCCAACTTCTGCTTCATGGCCACCTGAGGATCCAAAATTGTCTTGTTGTAACAAAGGACCTCCCTTATGCCAGCCTTCCGAATGGCACTCCCCAGCCTCCTCCAGCCCTGTGTCCTGTCTGCCACTCACTCGCCTATTCTACAAGCCTGTTGTTCATCATCCCATGTTTTTCATCTTTGAATCCATATTGCTTAACACGAGAACCTCGCACACAAGCATTCAGTAACTATTTGCTGAATGAATAAATGGAAATGATATTAAACATTCCTTTTAAAAACAATATTTTAACAACAGATATTTCATGTGCATATGAATTGGTTGCCAACCAGGATAATGTCACATAATCATTAAAATTCCTTATACTAACATTTTAAAAATAATGTTTTCCGAGGGTGTAAATGATGTGGTTAAGATGTGGCAGTGACCTCCACAGGGGTTGTTAATTGTGTTTCGCAGGAAGTATCTTGGTTCTTCACAATGGGCAGCTTTTCAGCTCACATCCAAAACAGGAAGTGACTATAACCAAAGGAGTTGAAAAGTATTTACAGTATCACAGCACAGAAGACTGGAGCAAGTCTTTGAAAACAGAGATTAGGCAAACTCTGGAACTGTAACTATTCACTGTTATTTCTGGGGTCAGCTTTCAAGACATTTTCCAGAATAGAGCTTTCTTCGAAGAAAGCTTGGGACACATAATACGTGAGGAGGACCTATGTATACGATTTCCACATAAAAAGCAAAACCTACATGGAAGATCTGTAGCTCAAGTGTAATTTGCACTAGGCCAGTGGTTCTCAAATTGAGTCACACAATAATTTGTAAAAGGTTGTGCAGACGTAGGATTAGATATTCAATTTTAGGCCTTTGACTTCTGTATACATTCCTTCCTGAAACCAAGTAGCTGGTATGGAGTTTAAGTTCATAACAACTCTCCATGTATTTGAAGAATTTTTTCTCATTTATCCAAGAATCTTTCCTGGAGTATATAAACTTGAAAAATGCGAAATGAAGAAGGAGGCCCAGTTAAATGCTCAAAACCTCATGACTCATAAGAGCCCCTGTCTTAAACACAATGCTGCTAAAAGTGAAGCTTGTTAATGGAAAATTGGTAGTTTTGTCCTTGGTATATTCAGAATTCAGACAGATGAGAGACTAATGCAGTAGTAGTAGTGATCAATTTCTTCAGTCTTTCAACTATAAAGAATATACAGCTCTGAGCGAGGTCCCATAAGAGCAAAACAAAGTGGTAAAAAGTATGGAATATTTTTAAGAAAGTGTTGAACACCAAAAAAGAACTTTAAAAATATCAAAGTACAAGTTCGTTTCAGCTATTTTCCATAATTATTATTTTGACATATGATTAGTGGAGAGCAAAAACCACCTTCCAATGCTGAAAGTGGTACAGATTACTGTTATGGATTTTTCAAAAATATAAATGGAATTTTTCCAAGAACTACCAAAATCTTTAACTTACAGTGAGTAGAACTTACAAACAAAATATTATGTAGTATCTTTGAGATTTTGGATGTATTTACCTACAGTAACTATTTTGTCAAAATATATTTTGAAATGTTTATTTCAAGTGCAGTAAATCCATATTTTATCTCATAAAGTATTTATTATTTCAATTTCTTATTCACAACAAAAAGCGGTCATTTGGGCAGTTATCGGATTGGCTTCTAGCAGTGTATTTCCTTTCATAACTGCATAAGTAAGGTCTGATGATAATGCATAAAGGATAAATGGATTTATTTCTGATTTAAAATATTTCAGTTCTTACTTAATTCCTCCTAAAAGCCAAGCATCATATTGTATTTACTGAATCCTATACCTTTTAAGCATATTTCTCACTTTATAAATAATTTAATCTTTTTAAATCCTTCTTTCATGAGTTTGAGTCTTTCCTCTTTTTAATAAGGTTGGATAAGGGTTTATTAATTATATTTAATCTTTCAAAAAACCTACTCTTCAATTCATTGATTTTTTTGTATCACTTTCTTAGTCTCAATTGTGTTAATTTCTGCTTTTATCTTTATAATTTCCTCCCTTGTAAAACTTTGGATTTGATTTGTTCTTCTTTTTGTAGAAGTTTGAGTTCATCATTAGGTTGTTTATTTGAGTTAGTTCTGTTTTTCTGATGGAAGAATTCACCAGTATAAATTTGCCTCTTAGAGCTACTTTCATTGTGTCCCATATGCTCTGGTATGTTGTATCAGTATTATCATTTAATTGTGGATAACGTTTAACTTCTTCTTTAATTTCATCTGTGACCCATTGGTTGTTCAGGAGGGTGTTATTTAATTTCCAAGTTTTTATGTAGTTCTTGTGGTTTCTTTTGCTGCTAATTTGCAATTTCATTGCACTATGATCAGATATTATGCATGGAATAATTTCAATTCCTAGTATATGGTCTATTTTGGTCATTCATGGTTTCCATCATTTCTTCAATCTCCTTTTTTTTTTGAGCATACTCTAGGTTCATTAGGCATGTTTTTAATTTTCAGTGTCATTTCTTTTCTTATCTGAGAGATTATTTTCTCTATAGCCACCTCCGTTGTTTTCACTTCTGCTGTTACCATTTCAGAAAGTTCTGGTGTGTGGCTTCCAGTTTATTTTATCTTTTTTTGCTCTAGAGTTGTCCTGGTAGAGATAGTGATCTGGGCTTACAGTTTGCTTCTGTGCTTCATAATTTTCTATTTTATATTTTGTCTTGTTTTCTGTGTTGGTGCTAATAGATTTCCTTTGGTAGATAGTTTTATCACTTATATAGAGCCTTCTCTAAGAAATGTCTTTTACTCAGAGGTGTCCTCTAGGTCTAAGTGGTTCTTGGTCTTTGTATCTATCCCAAGATCCTACTTTTCTAATTTATTAGGGATGAGAAGTTGCTATCTATATGGCTTTGTACCCTATCTTTTGGTACTGGACTATGATGATGGTTATTACCCCAGGCAATCACAGTGTTTTCATACAAGGGAGAAAAACAGATTACAACATGTATGACACCCTAGCTAAATTTCCACAGTTAGCAAGAACAACAGCATCAAGCATAGCCTAGCAACTGGCCAACTATTAATTTAGTGTCTTAAACTATAGGAATGAATTCTACAGTTTTATAACAAAATGCAACATATTCCAGGAACTTGTGTGCAATGAGTTTCCCATTGCTAGACTAATTTTCTCCTGACCAGAGAGTATTTAAGAGTGATAGGGGACCAAATAGAGAGATGAAGAGGAGAAATACAGCAGAAGCAAGGCTGTGAGGCGAAGGGTGATCGCCCAAGTGTTGGGAAACGGGAAGGGCGTGCAAGAGAGAAAGAATGAAAAATCAAAAGAACATCGAAATGAACCATCAAGAGAAGAGACTGTTCGCTCCTGAGAGTGTCATAAAATCAGTAGAGATAGAGAAGAGAGAAAGAAGACAAATAAAACAAAAATCAAGGTAAGAAATCTAAATAGTAAAAAAAAAAAAAAATCAAAACCAAAACCAAAACCAAATGAAATACTCAAACCAGGTTGGAAAATAAAAGTGCTCAAATAAACTAAGAAAAAGAAAAATAGTAAAATTCTTCTGCTAGTGTTCAAATTGGAACCCAGAAATGTGCAGTGTGCAGTAGGATTTGTGCTGGTTACTGGACTGATTTTGGCCTCCGGATGTGGGGGCGGGGACTGGCCCTCAGCTGATGACACTCGGGGTGTCTATTTTTCCTTACTGTGTCTGTCTCCAGGGTGCTCTCCCGTTTGCTGTGGTGCCCTCGGGTAGGGAAAGTCCAGGCTTGTGACCAGACCCGTGTACAGTTGGTGCCTTCTGGGGCTTGCACAGCTTCCTCCGTTTCATACCCCCACTGCTCACAGGGTGAGGGGAGTGCCCTTGTCCTGCCGCGGGCCACGGCAGTGTGGCTGTTTGCACTGTTGGGCCGAGGCGGCCACCAGAGTGAAGTCTGGGTGGACCCAGCTCCCACCTCAACAGAATTCTCCTTAGCCTGCTTCCAAGATGCTGGCGGCCCACTGGGACTGGATGGATCTTCTCTCTTCCACGCCTGGACTTTGGTAGTGAAGCGACCCAGGACTGTTCTGCTGCTGGGGTTTGCCCTGAGCCCTTCACCTCGCTCACCAGCTCCTGGTTCGTGGGCCTTTCAAGAAGCAGTGCTGGCCATTTGCTGGACCTGCTCCTCTGTGGTCGCTGGGCCTGCTCCACCAGGGAAGGAGGGGTACCCTGGGCCTCCACAATTTTAGTAATGCTTCGTCCTTGTTGTTATGTAGAAAATGAATGATAGGATGTTGACTTATTATATAAATTCATTATCCAATAAGTATAAATTCATTAGGTCTATACTAGTTGAATCCTGAATAATTTTGGTAAATACAAGATGAGCTTTTTTTGTAAAATAACATATCCTCTAAAGTACATAATAACATGTTTATTGCAAATGGGAAATAGAATCAAAGTTTTTCTGACAGACAATAGACTTTCTGTGGCCAGTGGGAAGTGAAAGTTGGCCTTCCTAACCAATTTAAATGTCAGATGATTCCCAGAACCTAAATAAGCTAAATCCAGAGTGCCAGGATTTTTGTAGTTATATTTAAAGCTGTGATTAAATAAAATTATTTTATGAAAAAATACTGCGATTGTAGGAATTTATTAAACAATAATTTGATTTTTCTAAATTCTCTCTAAAGTAGAATGCCTTTAAACTGAAGAGAAATGGATATAGGTAATAGTAATTTTCCTCACTGGCCATGGTGGTATATACCTGTAATCCAAGCACTTGAAAGGTAGAGGCAGGAAAATGGTCATGAGTTGGAGGCCAGAATGGACTACAAAGTAAACTCAAGTACAGCTTGAACTATACAGTGAGACTCTGTCTCACACAATAAACTAAGAAAAAAATTTCTTATCTGCATGAAGATATTTTTTTCTGAAATACAGATTGTTTAGAAAGTGAAGGACTCAAATGTCTAGGCCACACATTTTATTTTTAAATTTTTTACATTTTACAATATCACGAAAGGATCCAATAAAATTGTTAGATGATTTATTATTTGTAAATACAAGAATTTTGATGAAAGAGCAATGTGAAACATTAGTTATAACCAGAAAGGAGTTCAAAAGAATCAAGTAACGCTATTTTGCTTTGTTTGTTTGTGTTTTTGAGACAGGGTCTTTCTGTATGGTTCGGATCGGCCTTGAACTCACTGTATAGCCCAGGCTAACCTCAGACTCCTGGGATCCCTCATGCTCAGCCTCCTGAGTGCTGAGGTTACAGGCGTGCGCCATCATGTCTGACATAGCACTGCTTTTTAAAAGAAAACATAATGTCAATCTATATGTATATTTATGTGAACAGAATTTCTTAGTGCTTATGTTGACAGAAGGAAAAAGTGAGAATAGAATGAATACTAAATTTATTTGGTAAACTTAGTAAAATTTGGACACTTTCATCAATAGATATATGAACAAATTGGGAGGACTCAAATTGATCTCAGATGAGGTTTTTTTTTTTTTTTTCCAATACCATTCCATTTTTTATCACAGTAGTTTTGTGGTATAACTTCAAGTCAGGAATTTGATGCCTGGTGCCTTGTCTTTGTTGCCCAGAATTTGTTTTACTATTCTGGCTCTCTTCTGGTTCCAAATAAATCTTAGGATTATTTTCTCAAATTCTGTGAGGCATGCTCTTGGTAGTTTGATTGGAATCATATTAAATCTGTATAGCATTTTTGGAGTATTGCCATCTTTATTATGTTGGTTCATCCTACTCAAGAGCAAGGGATATCTTTCCATCCTCTGATATCCTCTTTAATCACCTTTTTCAGAGTACTGTAATTTTCAATGTAAAATTCTTTATTTCCTTTGTTAAATTAATGCTTAAGTATTTCATTTTTTTTCAGTGTTATTGTGAAAGATGTTGTTTCCCTAATTTCTCTCTCAGTGAAAGATGTTGTTTCCCTAATTTCTCTCTCAATGAGTTTATTTGTGTACAGGTACGCTACTGATTTTTGAGTGTTGACTTTGCATCCAGCTATGCGATTGCATTTGGTTATTAAATTGAGAAGTCTTTTGGCGGAGGTTTTGGAGTCTTCCATGTAGAGTATCATGTCATCTATAAATAATGATACTTTAACTTCTTCCTTTCTTATCCCTATTCCTTCTATTGCTTTTTCTTTGCTAACTGTGCTGGGTAGTGTTCCCAGAACTACACTGAATAGGAATGGTGATAGTGGACATCCTGGGCTCTCTAGAAGTCTTTTGGTAGAGTTTTTGTTAAGTTGCTTAGGCTGTGCCTGACTTGTGAATCTCCTGCCTGAGTTTCACAGAGCCTCCTCAAAACTCAAACACCTCTTTCTGTCCCTTATGCTGTAGGCAGGGCACCTGCCTTTGGATGGGTGTAGGATTCATATCTTAATCCCATCACTAGACCATGAATCAATCACAAACTCTCGATTTAGGTGCCTGCAAGAAGCCTGCTCTCCATGACCACATGAGTGTTTGAGCCACAAAAGTGACAAGAAGACTTAGGGACGATTTGGAAAGTCTTCAAACTTAGTAATTTCCAGAACCTCACCACTCGCGAGCTGTGGGGTTTCAGTAAAACATATACGAAGCGGCATGCCTCCCCCTTGAGGTCACAGTTCTTCTAAAGGAAACGACTCTTAACGAACGCTGTGGTGTTTTTCTGCTCTTTCCGGTCTGTAGATGTGCTCTTTTCTGAGCTCATCTCTCTTAGGGTTCTCAGGCAAGGTTTACTCGAGATAAGATGCAGCTGAGCAAGAGGCAAAGAGAGGAAATTGGGTACAAAGGAGCAGTGCCATGGTCTTTAGGTCCTTCTCTTGTTTGTCTGTGTGTCCTTTGGCTGCTCCTGTGGTTCATAAATCTTTCCTTCTTTTTATGATCGATTCTCCATGCCAACCAGGTGAACAGGTTTGGGACCCCTGCTTTACTCTGCATTTGAGCCATGTATGCTTCTAGCTTTCTCAGATTATGACTCTCTGTGATTTTTGACCATCTGGGTCACATTTGCTTTAACTTCCATTCCGATCTTTCTTTCAGTATCTGTATTGACCTGATAGAGCTCTGAGTTTGGTTTAATCCAGCCTAATCCTCAGTACTGACCAACCCACTCCATGTCCAGTCCTACTCCCTCTATTAGACCTCCGTCTTGTCCTTTGTGTTATCAGCTCATTCCATGAAGAGTTGGGAAATGGGAGTAACATGGTGTTAAGAAGCTATTCTTACCTCCGTGATGTATAGGAAGATGTGTGGATACTCTTGGCAGTTAAAAGTCAGACATCGATAGGTATGTCGGACATGTCGGGGGAGTCAGATTACAGGCTAGATGGAGACAACAGCAGACCCAAGAGAAGCAGAATAACAAACCGAAAGACCCCTGGCAGCCAGCTATTGCAGCTGTAACAAACAGCAGGACGATGTGAGCAGAGGAAGGCACTGGTTCAGTGAATGGAATGATGTTATAATCGAACCATGGTTGATCCCAACACCTGAAGCTGCCTGTGTTTCTAAAGTAGGACAAAGATGTAAAATGAGACAACTGGAACTTAACACGAGGCTGCTTAGGTAACTGCACTAAAATCACTCCCTCTTCCTTTACAAACACAGGGACACAAGATGAAATATTTTTCCCCATCAGCTGGAGATGTGAGCAGCAGAGGTCGAAAGCAGAGCAAGGACAGCACATAGAAAGCCTGACAGAGTTTTGGCGGCATAGAGGACCACTGCAGGTGACATTCAGTGATAGAGATTCACAGCCAGCCAGTTACACAGTTCCAGGTGGCAACAGCCATGAGAAGAGACGCTTCAAGGGCACCGGAAGTAAAGGTTAGGTCAGGGCTTCCTGTTCAGCAGCCTGAGGAGAATCCTAGGAAGCTTTCCAAGACAAGTGGCTGGAAAACACATCAGCAAGAGGGCAGAGCTGAGCTGGAACAGAAGGACAGCAGAATTACAAGCAGGAGGGAAAATTACACATGACCTCTCCCTGCCCTATTTTGGGACTTGCAGCTAAACACAATAAAGGGGAGAGGGCTTGTCTGAGTA
The DNA here is from genome assembly GCA_004027295.1 of Dolichotis patagonum. Taxonomy (NCBI): domain Eukaryota; kingdom Metazoa; phylum Chordata; class Mammalia; order Rodentia; family Caviidae; genus Dolichotis; species Dolichotis patagonum. Next base: position 21,798 of record PVJX010015421.1, on the reverse strand, counting down.
CTTGTCCCTTGGGAAGTGGGTTATATTCCAGGAGGGATAATCCAGTATTGTGCTCTCAATTTGTGGTTCATAGGCTGATAAGACCTGGTGCTATGTACACATTATCTAGAAACCAGCATTGCGGAGTGCCAAATGCTTCAAAAGAAATTTAATATTTATGACTCATTGTGGATCGTTTAATCACTAGCCAACCGATTTCCTCTGTATGACAAATACAATTATATATAATAATTTCCTTTAAATGCAAAGAGACAGTAAAAACACATACCCACACCTACACAAAAATGCCTTGTTGACAAGACTGGAGGGTGACAGTGTAGAAAAGAAGCCTGTTTAAAAAATGGAAAATGGCAATTATAATTTCCTCTCAAGCAGATCACATTTTTGCGAATGCTGTCTATTTGCAGTGCTTTTCTCATCTTCATTGTTCTGGGAACAGCGACCCTTTGGCAAATTATAGCATTGGAAAAGAGAGCAGTCTTGCATTTACATGCAACCAATTTGTGTGGATTTAAAATATTTGTTCACAGTTGTCCAGCTGCCTTTGGTTTCTATATGCGTGTATTTTCCAAGATGTCTATGTGAGGAATACAGTGTCCCACTTTTTGATGAATGAATGAATTCAAAATAATTAGCCCATTTGGATAGTCACTAGAGCCCCATGCAGTTACTGTCAGCAAATCTTGGAGTTGGGAGAGGACACTGTTGTCCTCAATGAGAAAGAGAGACAGAGGGCGAGAGCACTGCCTCAGGCTCTTGGCAAAGGAAGGTGAGATATTAACAAAAGCAACATCTAGAGGAAGAAGACCCCAAGTCAATTAACTGGAAGTTGGTCCCCAAGCCAAAGAGCCAGCATCAAGAGGAAGAGGACTGGATGCAGGGTGGCTGCAAGTGAGAGCTTCTCAAGTTTCTCAGTCTGGAGACCGGTTTGGTGGAGGGGCTGCTGGGAATGGGCAAGGCTCTCCAGTTCCCGGATGCAACCCTTGCTCCAGTCCCCTCATCTCTGTGTCGCAGCTGCATGCGTTTTTCCAATAAGGGTGCTAATAATACCACTTCATAGAGATTTATATAAAGATTAAATGATCTGGCATTCATGGAGTTCTTATTAATTATTATTTTAAGGTCCCTTGTAATCAGTCTCTAAAGAAAGAAGAGTAAACATGGCTGAGGTTTGGGCTTCAGTAAATACAACATATTTCAGCTTCAGTGAACTTACGTCTAAGTCCTATCTGCCTCTCAGAGTCTTGGAGGGGGTCCAGTATGCAACAGGCACCAGCAAGTAGCTGCTGAATTGATTTCATATGATGCCCTGCAACCTAGTACAGACTTTGCCAAAAAGTGAAAATGCTGGAACTTATCAGCAACTGCACTCAACCTCTATATTGGTGTCTGTGACACCACAGTGAGACTAGGAGATGGGACCCTCTCTTGGCCATCAGCTGCTCCCTGTATGATCATGTTCTTATGCTCAGTCTATTTTATAAATATTTATATAACACTAACTATAATAATATAATACTGTGATCCAGTATCATTAGTGACTCAAGGGCTATTATTAATTGGAAAGCCATGTAGGGAACTATTAAGATGTTAAATATCTTCTGTAGTAAGTTATTTTGGTGATGGTATTGAGTACTGAAGCCCAGGAACACTGAACTACATCTCCGGCTTTTTTATTTATTTCCTTTTAAAAATTTAAAACAAGTTCTCACTCACTTGGCCATGCTGGTTTTGAACTTGTGTGATTCTTCTGCCTCAGTCTCCCATTTGCCACCATGCCTGGCTGAAATAATCTTATATGGTATAATAAATTGATCATTCAATATCAGTCATAACCCACTGTGGGCCCCCCTTGGTCAGCACTGAGAACAAAGTATACTATGGGATGATGTAGGCTTATGCCTTGAATGCATTCCTGAAAACAATTACTAGACATGTATTTATTGAGTTTCTAATGGATGCTATGCTGTCTTCTAAGATTTGGGGAAAAGTGAGGGATAAAACAAAACTGCCTTCTATGAGGACTATGTTTCACAAATGGTTAAAATGTAAAGAAGATCATTTTAAATAAAAATAAGTTCTGTGGTTAGAAAACAAAACTGTAACAGGAGCAGGTGAGAAGGCAGCCGCTATTGAAGATACTGTTGGACACCCTAGAATGACCAGAATGCGTAAAGATCTAACGTGGGAGTGGTCTTGGCGTATGAGTGGGGGCTGTCCAGTGAGAGAAGGGAAGTGGTACAGGCCAGGAGGAAGAGAGGGCCTGAAAGAATTGGGCTCCATGAATGGCTTGGGTTTGATTTTATGTGGAGAAGGACATTTTTGGGGAGCTGGGCCTGTGTAAGGAAGGTGACATGGCCTGCTGAGACCAATCCAGCTGCTCAGGAGAGATTGTGCCGCACCCAGGCAAGGCAGAATCATGCAGCCTTGTGGGAAAGCTATTGAGGTGGCTTACAGGTGACAAGTGAGGGGCTGGCCTCATTTGGGAACAGCAGGCATAGCGAGAAGTCAATGAATTAAAGACGTGCTTTGGAGTTAGCGCCAGTGAGACTTGATGGTTTAGATGTTGGGGGTGAGAGAAAAGGAAGAATGAGAAATTCTGGATTGCAGCTTAAGCGGTTAAGTGGTTTGTGGTGTCATTTACTGAGATGGAGAAAACTGGGTGAAGAAGTTTGACAAGGTTAGAAATCAATAATTCTGCTTTGGGCCTATTATGTTCAAGATGTGGTATTGTTTTCATAGTTTTCAATTTTGATCTCAGTGAGCTACATAGCAATTCACTGGATAAGGCTTAGCTGTTAAATTTTTAGTGGGAAAAGTGATTATTGCCGAACCTGAAAGAAATAGCTCAGATCTCCAAGAGCACAGGCAGGAGTCTGCACCGACACCTTCACTCTAATGAGCCACACGGCTCCCACAGGAGAAGCTGGAGAGCAAATCCCACAGTTCTCTGCGGCGCGATGTAGATTTCTCACAACTGTTCTACTTGGGAAAAGAAAGTGCTCATACCACATTGCACATTCTCTTCCTGGAACAATCAGTCAAAGTCATGTTTATTTCCCCAGCTAGCTGTCTGTGGAAATGAGAATTCTCGAGTTATAATATGCACGGTGCCTACTTGTACCAGCACACAGGGCACCCTGAATCTTTACACATCCTTTTAGAAGTGTGTTCCACAATCGCTCCCACTGGCTTTGCAAGAAGAGGAAAATTTAATCTTTGTATAAATATTCTTTCTTGGATGTTTTCTGTCTCATTACTTTTTCCCCTTGAAGAACATATTCAGACTTGCAGCTTATAAGCTGTCAAATGTTAAAATATGAAATCTAACTAATGAAGTTGTTTATTGAGCAGAAAAGAAAAATTTGCATTTCTCTCTTTGAATCTGGCAAAATTTCCTGTGTCACAGTTTAAGTTTATGTAAGAATCATTTTATTTACTATTGCAAAGGTCGATCTAACCTGCTGGTACCTGCACATGTTTACTCTGAAGGCTCTATTTTGTTTTCTAAGTTTTTGTAATGAATTCATTGAGACAAAGAAAGAATAAGGGGAGATGTGAGTGTGTAATCGCTACAGACTGAATGTTAGTGTCCCTCCTCCCAAATGTATGTGTTAAACATAACCACCAATGGGATGCTGTTAGGAGGTGAGGTCATGATGAGGCCCTAGGGTGTGGGTCTCATGGGAATGGAATTAGTGCCTTTTATAAAGTCCCCGGAGAGCTACCCGGTTCCTCTCAGAATTAAGGACACAGTACAAAGTGCCATGCATGGGAGGAGGGCCTTTGGCAGATGGTGAGTATGCCCATCATGGACTTCTTGGCCTGCAGAACTGAAAGAAATAAATTTTCATTATTTATAAGACGCCCAGCTGGAGGTTCTGTCTGTAGCCTGAATGGACCTTGCTAGTAAGGCAATGCAGCACCCAGCACTCCCAGAGCCTGTTACGTGTCTGATGGTATCTACAGGTTTCTGAGGCCGTGTCTATTTTTTCTTTTCTACTTAATCTTTCTGTTTCCAAATTGGCCAGTTTCAGCTGACTTATCTATTATTTCATTAAAAATTTCAGATTTATTTTGTCCTGGGGATTGAACCCAGGGCCCTAGCACCTCACTACACCCCTAACCTCCCGCCCCATTCCTTTCTTAGAATTTTGAGACAGTCTGGCTAAGTCATTACGTTGCCTAGGTGTGTAGCACCATCCCTGGCTAGAAGTTTCAGGTGCTAAACTTTGCTAGGGATCTTACTCTATTGAGTTATTTTATTTTTAAACTCTAGAGTTTCTATTTGGTACTTTAAAAATAATTTTTATTTCTTTATTGATGTTTTCAGAGATGATTTTCATATTTTAGTTTTTAATCGTGTCTTTCTTTAACTGTTTGAAGATATTGAATGCCTTTGTGTAGTAAATTCAGTGCTGGACCCTCTCAGGGGAGGTTTCTGTTGTCTGTTTTGTTTCCTCCTCCTGACTGTATTTTCTTTATTGGTATACCTCAAACTTGATATTAAAAACTGGACATTTAAATAATACAGTGTGACAGTTCTGGAACGCAGATTCTATTAACTCTGCAGTGTTTTCGTCATTGTTGGTATTTGTTTAACAACTCTTCTGGAGTAATTTTGAGTCTAGTCTTCGTTTTTTGTAACCTTTGAAATCTCTGCCTGGTTGCTTTAGTAGTCAGCTAGTGTTTGGACAGAGATTTCTTTAAAAGTCATTAAGCAGTAAGCCTCCTCTCCTATCTATTGCTGCAGGCGTATGCGTGCATGTGCGTGCATGTGCGTGTGCGTGTATGTGTGTGCGTGTGTGCGGTGCATGCAGGGGTGTGGTGGTGGCAGCTCGGGACTGCTGAGTGAGCTCACAAGGCCTCCTCGGCCTTCCGTAAACTCGCACGTGCCCAAAGCAAGTGCACAGCCACACACACGTGTGCACGGGCCTCTGGATTCTCAGAATCACGTGGGAGCCTTTTGAGGTTCACCATGCATGTTTCATTCTCCAGCTTTGGGTCTTAACGTTTCATTCAACTCAGTGTTTTCCCCTGCTGTTATCACTGAATGGAGCGTGTGTGTGGCCAATCACAGTGTCACGTTGCTTTTGACGGACACACCTCACCACGACTCTGCTGTGCTCTCACAGGACAGCGCGGGGGACCCCGGGGTCCCCTGGGCAGGGGTCTGCCGAGCCTTGGCCTGGCTGTGCAGCTGGGGCTGCTGGGCTGCGGGCTCCCCACCCCGGAGAGGACCGCGGGCTTTCACATCCAAATCTTCTAAATAAAAAAGTATTAAAAACACTTCTAAATGAGGACATTAAAAAGTACAGTCATTGTTTTATTATTTCTTCTAAAAAAATTAGCAGCAATTCTTTCACCATTGTTTCCCATATATATATTTGAATGGCTGCCAGGTACCAGGATAAACATTTTCAGATAAATGAATTTTAACTGAAGTAGCCACAGTTGTGCCAAGGTGAGATGGGTGGCCTTAAAAGATAAATTCCCTAAAAAATGAAATGAAATGAAATGAAATAAATTCAGTGACTCCAGTCTAAGGGTATGAGAAGGAGAATACAGTATCATCTTTTCTAAATAAAATAGTAAGTTATTTAATTATCAAATATAGTAAGTCTCCACAAAAGTAGAGAGAATGGTGTCATACACCTCTCTATATACATCTGTTATTTAGAGCTTACTCCATGAATGTTATAAATGCCCGTTTCCCTTTCTTTTGCTGTAATATTTAAGACAAATCTCAAAAATACAGTTTTGTCCCAATTTACCTCAACTTATATCTCTAAAAGGCATGGATTTTTTTTTAAAGATAAATGAGTTTTAGAAGAGTCTTCAAGGGGCAGGGAGTCCATCATAGGTACTACAGAAAATGTAAGGAAATCATCCAAGGTGAGTCCATTCTGAATTAATTCAGGATAAAAATCAGAGTGGGGAGCCAATGACACATATCAGTTTTTTTTCAAGAAATATACAGTAGCATTCTGAAAAGGAGTGTGCTGAAGGTGAGTTAAACTCACCACCAAGTCAACACATCGAGATGGAAAAATGCCTTTGGGCTTTATCAACTTCTTTACATATTCCCAAAGTATTATCCCAAAGGAATAGCATGTATTTTATTATACCTAAAACCTACTTCAGCTTAGCTATAAATTTTAATACTTTAAAAATAAACAATACAAAGTTCTAGATAAAATTTTATCTGTGCTAATATTTAGGTTTGGGCTCAAATTCCCACTAACTGCAGAAGGAATTTCATAGCTACACTGCCATCAGGCCTTGGAAAGGGGAAGCCAGGAGACCCATGGACTTAAGCTGTGTTTTCCTATGGATCACAGACTTGGCCTCTCTTAGGTCTCCTGCCTTCAACACACAAAGGCACCTCTCTGGCTTGCCAGGGTTGATTATAGGATCTTCTTCCTCTTGTCCAGTGATTTAGCTGGAATGAGTAAGAAAGTGAAATTCTTTGCAGAGCATAGGTATCATCTTCTTTTGTAGCTATTATTACAACATAAAAGTCATTCTTTTAATATTTGTGGTCATATCTGGATTTTTTGGTTTGGAGCACTAACTCCTACCTCCCTACAGAAGTAGAGCTCAGATATCTGTGCTTGTGCTACAAGACTCTACCCACTAATCTATGTCCCTACATATCATATGCTTACTGGACCAGCAAAGGAGATCTGCCCTAAGCTCAGCCTGGAGATTGCTAGTAACTCTGAGTTAGGATTCAGCAATAACCCATGAATTTCTGCTTGTGGAGAAGACCAAGGGAAGGTAACTAAAAAAGTTAGACTGAACACCTACCCTTGGCAAGAAGATGAAAACTGGTCTGTAAAAAGAAACAAAAGAAGATGTAGTGAGACACATTGATGAGAGATGAGACACAAATAGGGTCAGAGAAAGAGGGAGGGAGAGAAAGAGAGAGAGAAGATTCCTGTTGGAGTCTCAGTTCTCGTTGAAATAATTTGATAGGTCTGATCTCTCTGGGATTCTGAAACATAATTATAATTCAGTAACTTCCAAGAAACATACTTTTCTCACAAGCAAACTTGAATTGCTATCAATTGCTTGCAACTGAAAGAACCCTGACTAAGACAATTTGCCTATACTTTAGGGAAAGTAGATAACTTCAAGTGTCAATTACATACAGTCATGAAAGTCAGCTGCAAGCAGACTTTTTTGATAGTCAGATTGTTTTTATTTTACCAGCGAAACCATTAATCTCCTCTTATTTAGGTGTCATCTGTAAACACATGTACATCCATTCCTCTGAGAGGAGATTCTTATTGTTGTTAAGGAGTCAATGGAAAGCAGGAATTTGATCCAAATTCCTTTGATCATGATAATATTAAATGATATAGATTAAAAGTGACATCTCAAGGAACATATTACTGCATTAGACCCTAGTCCTTTTGAGAATAAAAGGCCTTATTAAGGTACCAAGTCCAACAAAGTAAGATGGTCTTGGTGACAGAAATATGGACATGTCATGTCATGTCAACTGGTAGTCATATTTTCTTGTGCAGTGAGGGGTATTGATTCTTTTTTAATCTGTATTTATTTTTTTACAAGTAGGTATTTTATCCCAGTGAATGAATACTCTCTGAGAAGTCAAACCAAACATGGAATTCTGAAGCTCACAAAATCTGACAAGGACAACATTAGTTGCAAAAAGTTTCAGGGGGCAGTGTGTTTCTCTTTATTTCAGAATTATGTTACTTTATAGGTTTTAGATTGCTTCTTTGGGGAGTGAGACTTTTTTAAATTAAAATACTTTCATTAAAAAAATTAGCTGATTGTTACAAAAGGTTGTCTTTCAGAAGAGTCAAAAGGAAACCATATTCTGCCTGGGTTTAATTCTTCCTTCACCAAAGCAGAGACATTTTTCCACCTGATGAGTGGGGCCAGATTCATGCACTGGGGTGCAGCAGGATAGTGAGGGGAGGTGGGCTCAGCACGGGCTGAGAGCATCACCACTGCTTCTCACCGAGTAAGGGCAACAGGCATGTGTCACGCCCTGGTTATTTACAGGCAGGATACAAACACTGTTTACAAACACTCTTATGCCTCAGCGCCATAAACACATTCAGCTCTAACAATCCCCTTGTAACTGTGAGAAAACCGAGGTACAGAAAGCTCATGCGACCTGCAAAACTCCTCAGTGGCAGAATGGCATTCTGGACCCAGGCAACTGAAGTCCTAAGTCTTCATTAACAATCATGTGCTGTGGGCCCTTTGTAAGGACCTGTTGCTTGTTTTAGGTACTGTGTTGGTTTAGTCAGTGGCCCCCAAACTTCATGAATGATAGACTGGACCAAATCTAGTGTTTGTGATTGGTTCATTGTGTAGCACTCGGATTGGTGGTGTGAATGCTATACCCGCCCAGGGGTGGAGCCAGGATATGATGTAATGGCGGGAAGAAGGTGTCTCTCTCTCTCTCTCTGGCCGGTTAGCACCTTGCTGTTTGTGGCAGCCATGAATGATGGCCCCACCATGCGGTGCTGCCTCAGAGCCAGCTAAGTGTGGACTGAAACCTCCAAGAACTATAAGAAATAAACCTTTCCTTCCCTAACTTTGGGCGTCAGGTATTTTGTCTCAGCAACAAGAGTGAAACAGTAACTAAGACACATACTTAACTTGTAATATTTAAATAAAACCAACAAATGACTGATTTATTCATTTTTGAGTTAAAACTGAAGATCAGTAACTAGAAGTGAGATGTCCAAGGCTATCACTGTTTTTCAGCAATTTGATATTAACAATCTTAAGTCTGTTTTTCTTAGAACTTATCCTGCCTGGCACTAATTGAGATTCTTGGATCTGTGAGTTTAGTTTTCATCCAATTTGGGAAATTACCATTATTTCCTCAAATAACCTTTTATGCCTCTTCTTGTGGGACTCAAAACATAGATATGTTTTGTACTCCTTGATATTACTCCATCAGCTGCAAAGGCTATTTTCATTTCTCTTCAGTTAGAAGGCTTAGAGTTGTAGTGGTGCGTAGCATTTAAATTGCAATAGCTGAGCACCGGGTTGAGTGCTGGTAGTCTTAGCTACTTGGGAGGCTGAGACAGGAGAATCACTTGAGTCCAGGAGTTCAGAATTAGCCTAGACAACACAGTGAAACCCCTAGGTTTTTTCTCATAAAAAAGTTAAATTTTACATGGAAAGCAGGTGGAGGATATGAAAGTAATTTTTTAAAATTATTTTTTGGTACTGGGGATCGAACTCACAACTGGGTACATGCAAGGCAGGTGCTTGTGCTGCTGAGTTAAATCCCTGGCCCTTAAAAGTAAGTTTTATCATCACAAAATTATTGTAAATTGGACAATAATTATGATAATTCCTGTCTTATGTTACTTTTCCATTGCTGAAACAAAATAAACAAAATACCTGGTGTATCAGTCAGTGTTTACTAGAGAAACAGATATAACACAAGATATACGATACATAAGAATTTACAAGATTGGCTTACAGTGGCCACACAGTCAGATGAGGAAGTGTGTAGAGGGTCTGTTTGCACACTGGAGACCAAAGGATCCAGTGAAAGGTCTGGAGTTCACTGCAGTGTCCTGTGGGAGTCCGTATCAGGAGGCTGATGGATCTGTGATTGAAGGTGAGTAGTCTGTGCTGGAAGTCTGCTCTGGAAGCCAAGAGATGATATCCAAGGTGAAAGTGGAGACTGGAGCTCCTCCAAAGAAACAGAAGCAGATCTGTCCTTCCTCCTTTACCCTTTCTACCATCCAAGGGATGAGCTGTCCAGGGTGGGTCTTCATAGCCAGGTGTGGAATTGCTGAGCCAATTTAGTTGTGCTTCCCTTCGGTACTCACAATTTGAAGGAGGAGATATTAACTTTGGTTCGCAGTTTTAGTCCATGACCTGCTGGTTCCAAGGCATAAACAGGATGGCACAGGTGCGTGATGCAGGAAAATGTGCTCACCTCATGGCAGCAGGAAGCAGAGAGAGAAGACAGGAGCTGAGGACAAGAACATATACACCTTCCAAGTCACACTCTCAGTGACCCACCTGCAACCAGATTCTACCTCCTAACATCATGAAGCCACCAATCACCTTCAAAACACACCAGACTTTTGTGGGATGATTTAGGTCTAAACCATAACAATTTCTTTACCTTTCTAAGCTGTGTTCTGGAATTTAAAATTTATAAAAATTCAGAGTACATAAACTTTCTCCCACCCAGAACTCACCTGTTTCATAGAATAAGATACATTTGTATCATAATGTTTTATATCTATATCTATCTATCTCTCCAGTCACTTACTTAGGTACTTGTCGTGTGCTGGTAGAGAGACAAGAAAAAGGGAAAGAACAGTGCAGAAGAATGAGATACAGTCTCATTACTCTAAATGCTTATAATAGAAACTAGAGAGGTCACACATATATTCCAAAAGCTAGTGAAGGATGAGGTTGCCTATTTTGCTATCATGGTGTCAAAGTTTTTATCTCCAAGATGATCTCTATCTCCCATGAGCACTCCTACCCCACCACCCCATCCTGCTTTTTTACCCAGACAATCTTCCCAGCATGCTTTGTCAGCATACCTTTCAATTCAGAATTAAAATCCTTCTGGATTTCTGTAGACTTCTATGCATATCTCTGTGTTTTGAATATTTCTTCCATATAAACATTTATTAAGGATTTATAAGGTGCTATAGACATAATGGTAAAGTACTTCCTTCATCTCAAATAGTTATATATTAGGAAGTCTCTCGTTGCATTAAAGTTAACTGCTAATGTGACCACCTCGCCAAAAAAGGCTGTAAATTTCCTCAGAATCAACTTTTATATTAATATAAATCTATCAGATTTAAAATATGCAGGGTATCCAGCAAACGTTTATTTTTAAATAGTGAATTAATAAATAATAAAGGAATCTGTGAATGATCTAGACCAACATTTCTAAATCCCAACGCTGTGAATGTTTCCTAATTTGAAGGCTGATCTTTGCATTTTAGGATGTTTAGCAGCGTCATTTGCCTGTATTCCCTTGAGTTCCAACAATGCACATTTCCCTCCCCCTAAGATTTGACAACCAAAGATGTTTCTAGTCTTTGCTAAATGTCCTGTGGAAGATAAAGATATTCTCAGGTGAAAACCAGATAATGGTGGGCCAGATAATAAGTAGTTCAGACACTCATAAAATTTGTAACATGGGGAAAAGATATTAGGGAAGAGGGAACGTTTAGAGTGAACTAGATTTTGAGGAAGAGTGCAAAGTTGGAATTCAGAGGGTAGGGTAGAAAAAGATTCCTCATGGTGTGGTGACTCCAGACATTTCACAATCAGGAAGCCTTAGAAAAAATTTCTCTGGAGGGGTTCAGAAGGATGGGCAGTGGGTTTTGTTGAGTTTAGCTCAATATGATCAGATTAAGTTTCCAGACTTGGATCTCATCCTGTAGGTTTTGGGAACTCCAGGAGTGTTGAATGATTAAACTTAATTAACTGGGGGTGTCGTGGAACAAAGAAATCATGGGAGGTCAAACCAAAGAGAAGGATCTGAAAGAGATCCTTTGTAGCCATTTCTGTGACAGAAAGTGGGGAGCAAGTAGTTACAAGTTTCTACAAAAGAAATGATTTAACACTAACATTCACTGAATGCTGCTAAAACTTCTTTTAAAAGAAGACTATGTAAGAGTGTGATCAAGTCATTTACCTTCTCCAGGTCTCAGTTTCCTCTGGCAAAATCAGACAACAAAGAGCTCCTATTTCTTAAGTTATTTGAAAATTCTGGTGAGGTAACACAGAGTAAGTACTCAGTAAGCATTGCAGTTTTGTTTCCATCACACCTATTTTTAAATTTAAAACTCCTAAAAACAAGAAATAGCATAGAGAAAGTTTTCCCATTAATTCCCTGGCCATATGTGTTGAAGAAATTTTAAAACTTGATAAACCAAGGGGAAATCTGAATAATCTTGTTGCTTCACTTGCTTTTATAATAATCTTAGATGTAATACAGCTAAGTAGTGTACACATATTAGCCCTACTATCAGCAGTACCTCTGATGTATGGTCACCATAATAACCACTGTTTAAGTAGCATTTCAGGAATTTAGAGATGGCTTTAGTATGTTTTAATGTGCTGAAACACTGACCCTTCCCTTTGGGCGTGCACTGGTGTCAGGTAGGTGGAAAACTCCGCCCTTAGATCATTCTAATGCTGCCATTTTCTAAGCATGCACCTGATAAAGTACCACAAAGTCTGACTACATCTGAGTAGACCACCATTCCTCCAGCTTTCCTTACCACTAATCAACTTTCCTCACTATTCAGTATGCTCATTCCGTAAGCACCTCAAAACTATCCTCTGGGAGGCAGGTTTCACTCCTGAAACTCCTTCTCCTCACATTTGGCTTCCTTGTAAATAAAACTCTTTCATTTTTGCAAACTCAGCTCTTCAGGGAGTAGTATCCTGGGTGTTAGGCAAAGTGAGCTTCGTTTCAGTGCAGTCAATTCTTGTTATGGTTAGTAGTTCTGTGGTACAAAGCCGTTGTAGATGTAGAGTGAGCCAACACTGAACAACTGACCCCAGGAAGAATATAGCCATTGGTCATCACAGCATTTGTCAACCAACCAAATCATAGTCTTATTTTATACATGTTTGTTTAAAGACATTTTATATACTGTTGATTTGTTTACATTTTATGTCTGTACATATATAAAATGTAAACTCAATAAAACCTAACTTATAGTTCTTTGGCATGCAAATATACAAATACGTGTATATTTATGTGTATATATATATGCACACATATACACATAGTTTCATACATATTTTCTCTGTAAAAGTATATTACAAACTTCTTGCCCTTAGGAACACTAGATAAAAATGTTAGCACTACGCTTGCATCCCATTTGAAATAGCTAAATCACCAAAAATAAAGCACAAAAGTGTGAAAAACATGACACTAAACATACTTGAGGAAAATACTTATTTGTAGTAGGAGAGGTAAAATGAGAAGGCAAAATATTCCCTTACTCAATTTCAGCTATGATAACAAAATTTTAAATATATATATATATATATATATATATATATATATATATATATATCCACAGAAATACCCTGAGCATTGATTTATAAATACATTTTAGTGAGTAGGCAGAATTGCAAATGTGGAATCCGTGAAAAATGAGAACTGACCATAATTGAGTCAACATTCCTTCCTAGCTAAAGGCTTTTTGAGTGGGAGAGACTATAAATATATACATGAAAGCAATCATCTAATAAGTTGTGGTAGCCAGCGTTCTACCACTGTGACAAAATATCTGAGATAATCAACTTAATGCATGCGACATTTGATTTTGGCACAAGATTTCCGAGATTTAAGTGGCAGTGACCTGAAGCTGTTGATTTGGAGTGTCGTGGAGGAGACCTGTTCACCTCACCTTTGCTGAGAAGCAAACAAAGAAAGAGAGAAAGGAAGAAATTAGGGTTCCAATACCCCTTTCAAGAGAATGCTTCCAGTGCCTCATCTTTGTCTAGGCTCCATCTCTCGAGAGTTGTACCCTCTCCCAGGAGAACCTCAGGCTAGTGATCAAGTTTTTAACCTGCAAGCATTTGGGGCCATTTCACGCCCAGGCTACAGCATGAGGTAATGGTGTTCCAAATTTCTCTGTAGGTTAGTATTTCCCCCCAAATGTATTTAAATGTATTAAGCAATGTGGGGGACTTTCCAAGAGTGAATGGTTAAACTAAGAAGAAATCTGTGGCGCAAACGCACGTGGGCAAACAAGAAGAAACTTAGGTTAGTGATGCGTATTTTATCTGGCTGTTCTCCTTTCCCTTTCCCCAAAACACTGCCTGATCTTGGGACAGACAGTTCTTTGCCCAAAGTGCTTTTCTACTGTTTTTTTTTCCTCTTGCACTGATACTCCAAATAAGAACTAGACAGACCTCAGCTGTCACTGCTGGAGTCTCCCCAAGCTGAGTGCCCTCAGTTGAGATAGCCCCTCTGGGCTTCGTTATTTTCAGACCAAGCCTCATTTCTGAGTAACCTTTTCATCTCTGAAGCCACCACAGTGACAAACTGCAACAAAGTAACACCAGACTTCTTCCTGCATTGCAGAAATCTCCAAGGCCTTTAATGTGCTAGTGTACATTGTAATTTTTTTCGAAAGATAGTATTTCCTAAATTTGACCATTAGGCCTTTTTGAAACGCTACTCTAAAGCTCTTCTGACAAAAAAAGACCTAGGACTTAATGTTTGTGTTTAGAAATGTTCTGTTTCAGTAGAAGAGTCATTTACATTGTAAATACTGTAATGAAAACAGACACATGATCACTCTGGGAATTGTTTAAGTCAGTATTTTCAGATCTGTTCCCCCAGATATATTGTTTCTTCCTCCTATATTATATTAGATGAAGTTAAATTTCTATTGGTGTTATACTTGCTAAAGGCTTTTCCAGAAGAATGAATGGTAACCAGAAATCAGCATTCTTACTGGTTTCCATATCTGGACATTTCCAATGTTAATAAGCAATTAAAACAATTGATACGAAGGTAGAGAACATATGCATGTCTGCTTAAGGAAAGTGTCAAGGAATGAACCCAAGTCCTGATGATCTGTGGGAGCCAAACTCAGAGAGAAGGAGAGAGAGAGAGAGAGAGAGAGAGAGGAGAGAGAGAGAGAGAGAGAGAGGAGAGAGAGAGAGAGAGAAAGAGAGAGAGAGTGCTCTAGTCAGTATTTGAAGCAAATATCTAGGAGCCATAGACTGAGAAATCTTGACCAGGTCACTAAATCTCATTACGTTCAAAGTACTAAATCTCTCTACTAGTAGGGATTTGAGTTCACCTGTAAAGAATGGTTGTGAAATTAGTGGCTTGTTCAAATAACATTTATTTTTCTGGATGTACAAAAAAGTAAAGAGTAAATGATTAAATCAGACTTTTTCTATAGTTTCATTTCACCATCCTTAATGGGTGGGACAAATATTTGTATAACTTCAGTGGACACAAGATGTTTTCTGTATTCACTGAAATTAATATTCCAGGCAAAATGAGAGGTAAAAGGAAAGAGATAAACCATGAAATTCTTCTTTGAAGACCCTGCCTTATTTTCGGTAATGCAAAAACTTCTGTCTCTGTGTCATCAAACAATTGCATCACATGTTCATATGAGAGAGGCTGGGAAATTCGCTAAGAGAGCTGGACATATTTCCACTCTACAAGCAAAATCACAGTCTGTATAGGTCAAAATGAATGTTAAGCAAACAGCAATATCTGACACATTAGTAATAACATTGCATTTATCAAATGATTCAAACTTGAAAATAATTAAGAACCCTGGTAGAACAAGAACCAATTATTATTAGGGTGCTTATATATTGTTATGGTTTGTGTTTGGATGTCCCCCCAAAGCCTTATGAGGTCATGGGGGCAGATTTTTCTTTTGTACTGGGAATTGAGCTCAGAACCGTGCCCTTGTTAGATAGGCACTTGTGCCACGAAGCTGTTTGCCTGGTCCTGGGGTGGCTTTTTGAGAGGAAGATGAATTTAGTGTTTGTGATTGGCTCTTTGTCTAGTTCTGGGATTGAAGGGTGAGTGCTCACCTGCCCTAGGGCAGGTAGCCTGCATACAGGACAAGGGAGGAAAAGAGAACTGCTCCTCCCCTGTTGCTCTTGTTGCTTTTGCTGGTTCTACCACCGTGAACTGTTGCCCCTTTGCCATGCCACCCTGCTTTGGAGCCAGCTGATTACAGACTGAAACCTCTGCAAATTGTGAGCTAGATAAACCTTTCCTTCCTTAATTTTGGGCACCAGGTATTTTTTGTCAGCAAAAAGAAAAATAAACAAGACATACATAGACCTTCAATGAAGCAAAGATGCCTTTGGAAGGAAGAAAAATAAACTCTTCAGCTCTCTCCATCTCCTACCTTGACTCCTTCACCTCCACAAATGTAGTAGAAACTACCTTCTTCATATGCTCGTGTGACCAACTAACTCTCTAACTTTCAAATATTGAAGATTCCCAATTTTACGAATTGGGAGCTTTTACCCAAACGTTCTTTGAGATGATGTTTTTTCTGCCTGGCATACTCCTTCCATGTGTGGAATGTGTCACTAGAAGAAAGCACAGAGTAGGTGAAAACAAAGTGGCCCTCATGCAACAAATACCTGAATCTGACAACATGACAATTCTCACATAGAAACAGGTTTCAAAGCCAGGTATAGTTGCAACTTACAAAGCACTGCATAAGTAAATATTTTGTTGAGTCCTTTCTGGGAATATTTTAGTGTAAGCCACTAGCATCTCAGGCACCAGTGCTAAATATATTATGTTTTTAGAATGGCAAACACTCGTGATTGCTGCTAACTGTGATTTCCTGTAAAGGAAAGAACAGCATTCCTTCTTGGATGTCTGAAAGAATCTGTCTACTCAACCCAATGTACTTATAGAGGATTTCTTTCCTTTTTCCTTTCCCCTTTCTTTATTAAAAATTTATGGTGTTCCCATTATGAACAGTTATAGCATCCATGTTGAAGAGACAGAGGCTTAATAAACCATAACATCTTAGCTAACTCCTGGTAAGAGCACTGTGTCTTTCTTAGGTGGTCACTTTGCAAGAGAACCAGGATGGAATGATGTATAAAATAAAGGGACAAGACAAGGCCTAAACCCCAGGTTCTCCACAGGAGAAAGGTAATTAAATACAGGACCACAGTACACGGAGATACATATTATGAATGAACAGATGCCAAGATGAACTACAGGCCAGCTGGATCCGGTTTAAGCTGAGAGCACTCAGCCCCGTTATCTCCCTTTAGAAGAGAGGATGTTTAATTGGAACTATGCTTAAGAATGGTAGGGAAATTAAAAAAGCTCTTCCTCCACTTAAACTTATTTGATACATCTCCAAAATTGTATATTTAAGTTTATGTACTTTCTTGACTGCAATGGTTTGAAGCTATTAAGGTGTGAGCTATAATTTGCCTTCAAGTTATTCATAAAAATCTTGGCTTTCCTATTAAGTTTTGCCCTGAGAAAAATACAACTTTTTAGGGGAGGAAAAAAAAAGATACCATATATATGCTATTATTTATTGCCTGAGGGATGTTTCTATTTTGTCTTGTCTCACAAAAATAATGAGATTTCAAAAGTACTCATCAGGGAGAGAGTGAAATAATGATTGGAGAAGTGGTATAGTATTTTTTTCAAGAAAGAGCTGTAACTTGAAAGAATCAAGTAATTTCCTGGCAGGAATGGGCTTAATCTACCTGTTATGTTCTGTGTAGTGTGCTAAGTAGGCTGACAAAAAGTTCAATTGGGATGATAGAATCCAGCATTCTCTACACTTTTAAATATTCCATTTTCAACTTGGAGGGCTTTAATGTGAATACTGATGAAGCCAAATGAGATCATCTCCACACACCGTATTCTACTGAGGGGAAAGAAGACATTGTAAGCAAATTATAACCAGAATTTAATATTTTATTATGAATTTGAAAATTCTTCAAATATGGTTCTTAGTAAGTGAAATATAACAAACTATGTAAACATATTTTGTGTTCTTGTAAATTCATGTTAGTACAATCATGTAACAAGTAATATTAAAATATGGGACACAATATGTAACATAAAAGACTGCACAATGTAAATGAATCTCCCCGAGTACACTGTATGTACTGTGGCTTAGCTAGAATTACTATGACAACCATAACTTTTGCATTTCCTTTTTTTCAATTTGAATTTACAATTTAAATGTCACACTATCATGGGTTTAACTTTCTTTCTATTCTGTGTATTTCAAAAGAAAAAGTCATGCTCCAATGCTCCTGTTAAATCCTCATTTAATTAAGTGGGCGTCTTGATCGAGTCAGACTTGCTGAGGGATCAAACGCCAGGGTGGCTATTCTGGCAGTTAGAAAATAAAAGGCCAAATAGCAAAGTCTCAGATAGGTTTAACATGTGTAGCTAATGATAAATGTACCAAATTCTCTTACTACAGATTGTTTTCTTCCGAGGGATTCACTGGTAGACAGACACCAGAAGAACTTCACTTTTAACATATCAAGCTATGGGAACTGTTTTTTATAAAAATATTTTATTTGCATTTATAATACTATTGAAAGATCTTAGAAATAAAATTTCTGCTTATCATTTTTGTTTGATAGAAAATAAAAGAATTAAAACTGTCCATGTAGCCATATATCTCCGTTGGTACCCATATGATTACTTGCAAAAGAGAGTATTTATATTTATCAAGTAACCTTCACAATTAACAATTTAAAATACCAGTAAACATTTATCCCAAATGAGTTTTGTAGGTCAGAAGTTCAGGAGTGGTTTACTTTATGGAGTGTCATTTTTCCAAGGTCTAATTTGCCCTGAATTTCATTTTTTTCAAGGTCCAATTGGCCCTGAGTTTTTACTTAAATATGTAGAATTCAAGCTATCTTTTCATGGGGCTCCAGTATATCACACAAAAATCTACAAAACTGATTTATTTTCGCCCTTGTCCCCTTGCTATTAGCATCCATCATATCTTGTTTTCCATGTGCCATTTTGAGAACAGATACTAATTTAGTACTGCATTTAATAGAATACTTGGATGTAATACCTGATCTTATGGGTTAAAGAAAATACCAGGGAATTAATTCAGTGTGTGAAATCACATTCATTCATTCAACAAATATTCTGGTGGGATCTAGACCTAGCACAAATGTGGTAGAGACTGAAGGTCAGGGACAACCGTTGGAATATTGGAGATGGAACAACTAAAGCAATTCATCTAGAAATTGGCATGTGTGGACAAGTTGAAACTTGGAGGTCAACCCAAGAAGCCAGTATAAACTAGTGTTTGAGCAAAACTGCGGGAAGTTGTTACCTATGTATTGAGCTTCTTGGATGGGCCTAATTTGCTCTTCCTCAGCATGGCCAACATTCAACAAAGCAACGGGATGTAGAATACTGGAGATCTGAGACAGGCTAGTGCAGATATCTGCATGGTTCTGTGATGCATCTTACTGTGAGAAAGACTGTCCTAGAGTGACTAAGGTTGCTTCATGTGGATTCTCAAATCTCTTGAAAATTATTCTTATGACCAACTCTAACCAGCTACTAGGAAGAAAGGAAAAGGATTCTAGTTTCTCACTTAATTGAGTAGTATAACACAACTAGGATCAATATGAGTGTTCATAGTTGCTGCTCCTGGCCTGCATAAGGACTTAGAGGCCGTACAGTGAACTTATAAGGGGAATAGAGAAGAAGTGAATTCAAGTTTGTTATGATACCCTAACCCTAACCCTCGCCTTCAGTCTCTTACCCTGTCCCTGTTCAGGTGCCATATGTCATGACCCAATGTGGCTCCTGAGGTTCTCAGGGTTAAGAACTGTGAGAGGATGAGAAAAATAAGGAAAAGACAAAGCTGGGGTCGGGTGGAGCCCTTATCCTCCTGATGGGAGGAAAGGAACTGCTCAACGACTGTAGCACCTTTATTTATACACTGGGAAAGATAATGTCAGTTTCAGCCCCTCTGCCTAGTGACCCATTGCTTGGCAGGCCTGGACCCTTTGCCTTCCTGGTGCTGAAACAACTTGTTTACATAGCTTGTTTGGTCTCTCTGTTTTTTCTGGGCTTTCTTGCTTTAGCCCCACACATGTGATCAATCTCCAGCCTCAACATCTCCCTACAGCTCCCTAGGTTGTGTAGGATTAAGAAGGAAAGATTGTGGAAGTGGTGCATGGACCTGAGGTTTAAGGCCTGGTAAGATGGGGAGATAAAGAAAATTATAATTGTTGTAAAATGTATGTTGAGCAAGATATGGAGGGTAGTGAATTGTTTGACATTATTTCTATTTCTCATTTAGGGAATTGAGAGTAAGATTAGATGACTTACCTCAGGTCATCTAACTGTTTAATATCTGAGCCAGAATTTTAAGTCACTTTCGCTGAATCAAAGTTCTATGCCCATTCACTGTACTGTTGCTGCCTTCTGCATGCTGTCTTAATTAAAAATCTTTCTTTAATCAATAAGCACCCTGTGTACAGCCTGACGGTTTCTTCTGAGAATGGGAAATGTAAGAGCAATCTTTATCATGGAGGAGGAATACATGACTTTGGGGAGGAGACAGACACTGAGCTAACTTATTAGAAGGTCGGTCTCCAGTCAGTGCCAGAGAGGCAGGGCAAATATGTCTCAGTGGGAGCTCAGAAGAGGAAGAGGAGAGTTCCGAGAAGAGGAAGAGAACAGTTCTGAGTAGTGGAAACAAAAGCCTTCATGAGGGCAGAAGAAGCAGTGAAGAGGAAGGAGTCAGGCTACCAGGGTTCAAATCCCAGGGCCAGTACTTCAATGGCTGTCCTTCTTTGGGTGACTTATTCATTCCCCCTTTGGCTTTATCCTGGAGTATTAACTGAGTTAATATTTATAGAGTGCTGACACTAGTGCCTGGAACTTATTAATAGTAAGAACTATCATTAAGTTAAGATGGTAGCATTTAGTAACTACATACAATCAAGGAATAAAAATAAAGAAAATGAAGAATGAAAGAATGCAGGCATGAAGAATTGCAGGGGACCAACCATAGAAAACTCAGACCAATGCTAAGGATGGAAACACACAATGTATGTGTCCAGTGGGTTGCAAGGGGCAATAAGTGGGACTGAAAAGTGTATGTTTATGTGGTGGCTACACATGTAACTAGCATGAAGGAAGTTAGCAAAGTTGAGAGACTCAGAACCTGAGACAAGGAGATGGACAGCACAGCCAACTGCCTGACAAATGTTCAAAATTTTAAGAAGATTGGAAGTACAACTCATTCAGTAAGACAGGTTGACAAATATCAATGCCAAGTCTGATGTGCAACAGGACAAGCCTCAGGACTAAGCTTGGGGGTTTGGGGTCTGATTCTGACATAGCCTTTGTCTGTGATGGGTCCTGGAGAGTGGAGGAGAGCTGGATTATGAACAAGATGCACACATGTGGGGATCTCAAGATGCTTGATTACAGATGCTCTCAAGGGGAAGATGAGAGTAGAGAAAGGAGAGAAGTAAGATACAGAAATAGATTTCTATCCATCCTGTAATTCATAGGAAAAGCAATGGGAAACAGCACATGGGGAGAAAAACAGATCTTTAAAGGCAAAGGAAATATACTTTCTGCATGTTATTATTGATGAATGATTAGAAAAATACCTTTTTCTGAGCTCCAAGAATTCCAGGAAAAATCATAATGACATAAAAAGCCTTCTTAAAATGAACCTTAAGTATTTTTTTATATTATGATGAAACAAATCTGTTAAAACTAAAGGATACTGAACACACTACTTGTAATAATACAAGAAGTGCTACTAAAGTGAAAATTAGGAAAGCATTTACAGTAGTAAATTGTTATGTTAGAAAATAAAAGAGAGAGACTAAAGATTAACAGCCCCAGTATTAAATTTATGTGGTAACACCAAAGAACAACACCACTAACACCAAAAAGCAGAAGAAAGTAATAAATAGAAGTGCATAACTTAATGAAGTAGAGAAGACAGATATTATACAGAGTATCAACAAAGTTAATAGCTATATAAAAATAATAGATCTTTGAAGAATGAAATAAGATGGACTAACATTTAGTGGGGGTAAACAAGAAAAAATGGGAGTATAAAATAATACCAATAAAAAAGGCTGGAAAGGGTCACAAATATATAGGCACCAGACTTTAAAATGTAAGAAAATAGCCTGGGTGTTGTGGTGCATGCTGTAAGGTCAGCAGCTCAGAAGCCTGAAGCGGGAGGGTTACAAGCTGAGGGGCAGCTTAGTTAGACCCCGTCTCAGAATAAAAAATTT